>CAKNXH010061284.1:146369-171503 GCA_932178445.1 Andricus quercusramuli
CCATAGGTGTATTTTACCGCGGTTCTACTGGGGGCTATTGACATTTTCTTTTTAGATGGCAGTTGCTCTTAGTGGTACCCTGCGGTGGTTGTTTAACTTTTTTTTAAATTATATATATATATATATATAGTATATAGGGGCCATTGACATTTTTTCCAGATGGCAGTTGCTCTTAGTGGTACCCTGCGGTGGTTGTTTAACTTTTTTTTAATTATATATATGCGTTACAATGCGCAATCGGCAAAGTTACTCTAAACAGAAGGAAGGCTCACTACTCGAAATAGTAACTCTTCTCCTCACTGAGTGTGGACGGTTACCAAGTGGTGCAGTGCATCCTACTCTTTTAAAAAGTCAGGTTAACTTACCTGAACGCAAAATAGTAATTTTAACAAAATTCACCGACGAGAAGCTGGGCTTCAATTTAAAATAGTTGGAACTGATGTTTTACAGAGTTCTTCTAACGATCCATTTTTTCCGTGTCTGGTAAAATGGAAGAATAAATGGCTGTTTTAAATACATGAAAAAGTTCGTGACATTTTAAATTACAAGAATAGATGATAAGAATGATATATTGTTAATTTTCACATAGAATTAGTGACAGCAAATCTGTATCACAGAAATTTGAAGCAATTTCAGTGCAAGAAAAATTATTTTGCAGTCCAAGAAGCCACAGTTTTGTATTCACTTCTTTCATTTGTTTAGGATTTGTAATTTAACAAATATAAATGAACCTATAAATTCCAGAATTTTCAAAAAATAGTGTAAAATGTTTCATAGAAATTAGTTAGATTAATGATGGTGTTAGAGCGATGTTGTTTGGCTGAGTAATATGAATTTATAAAAATAATACATATATGTGGTGAATTGACATAATTCAGACCAACGAAGGTAGATTAGTTGTTAAAATCCTTTATTCCAACGTTTCGAAAACGGTTGTTTTCCTAATCAGGACATAAAGTTTAGGTTATATTCCGAAGTTCGTCAAACATCTTAATTATTATTTAAGATTCCTATTCCTCATCTTCATCACTATAAATATATGAAGTAATATTAGTTTCACTCAATATCATTTAAATAGAAATTTTTTTTTGAGGTTAGAAATTGTGATTTAAAAAACTTATTGTTTAAATTCGTCGAAATTCATACTTTCAAAAAATGAATAATTTTGTTAATATAGTCGTAAAATCAAAGACTTCACAACTTTTCTGCTCCATTTTTGCGAAGAGAAAATTAAGAAAGGAATTCTTCACAAGGATAGAATTAGCAATGACGTATCATCAATTTATTTATTTATTTATTTAAGAACAGTGTGCGGGCTGAGCCCTTTATTACAAATCAACTTATAAACTAATTGAAAAGAAAACTTAAATCTAAATCAGCTGAACGAGCATAATGGCCGCGATTTCTGGTTGAGTTGCGCAACAAATGGTTGAATTCAGTAGCAGTAGTATCGAAAAAATCAATATCATTGTTGAATTTTTTATTTATATGATTCGCTTCTTGACATATCCTAGACAATGCCGAATTCGCTCCATAGTTTGTGCGATGATGAGGTACATGGAAAAGTGTTTTTGTTCGAAGAGATTTTACGGGTGCATTCAATTTAATTTCAGAAAGTAAAGTAGGACAGTGTATAGAATTATTCAAGATATTGTGCAGGAATCGCAAATCAGCAAGGAGGAATCTCGAAAAAAATTTTGAAATATTAAGTAGCGCTCTAATCCGTCATAATCATGATCACGTCTGTTCATAGCCATGCCCAGCTCTCTAGCCGCGAATCGAAGGAATCAGTTCTGAATGCGTTCGAGTCTGATCTTATGAACGGCATATTTCGGAGACCAGATGACTGATGCATATTCTATAAGTGGCCTTACTAGTGAGAAGTAGAGGACCTTTAGCGCAAGTGGGTTTTTGAGTAGAGAAGCATTTCTGGTAACGAAACCCAGAGACGTACTGATTGAAATCTACCATCCAAATAGCTAGAAAGCCATGAAAGTAAGTTAGAAGTAATCCCAAGAGCTCTGAGCTTAGCCACTAGAATGCCGTGGTCAACTATGTCAAATGCCTTAGAAAAGTCAGTATATATTGCGTCAACTTGAGAGCCCAATTCAAGCTTCTGTGATAGGTAATGCGTGTAGATACAAAGATTAGTTACCGTAGATTTCTTTCTCATGAAGCCGTGCTGCTCCTCTATAATGATGTTACTGGAAGCAAGGTAAAGATGGTCAAAAATAATACTCTCAAAAACTTTAGCCATGGAATTGAGTATAGTTATCGGTCTATAGTTTTTAACATCCTTACAGTTACCTGATTTGAATATGGGAACAACTATGCTCTTCTTCCACTCTTGAGGGAAGTAACCTATCGAAACTGACAAGTTGAAAATGATATGTAATGGAGTAATAAACGCGGAGCGACAAGACTTCAGGAGAGAGGAGGGCATACCATCAGGTCCAGCCCCTTTATTCTGATCTAATTTCGAAAGCTTGTACAAAATTTCATTCCTACTGATTTTTAAATTGCAGATGTCTGTAACATCAGTTTGCTTGAAATGGGCATCGCTGGAGATCGGTTCTTTATAAACGGACTTAAAATGTCTGGGAAAAAGTTCAGCTATACCCTCACTTGTGTACGCGTGTTCGTTGTTAAAAAACATTTCGTTAGGCAAATTATTATCATTTTTAATAGCATGTATGTAATTCCAAAAAGATTTAGGATTATATATAATGGCATTTTCAGTTTTCGCAAGAAATTATTTATAACAAGTTTCCGAGAGTTTCTTACATTGCGTTCGAAGATTTGAAAATTGTTGGTAATCGCTTAGATTACGAGATTGTTTATATTCAGCATGAGCAATTTTCTTGACAATAACAAAATGTATCAAATTACTGTCGAACCATGGGAGATGGGAGGAGGGTTTAACAATTATTGTAGGCACGAAGTAATTAATTGCAGTAAAGATATAAGTATACAAAGTGTCTATACCCTCATCTACAGAAGATAAATCAAGGAGGTAATCCCAGTCAACTTCATTAAGAAAGTGACTAATTGCCGAAGTGTTCGCTTTCCTAAAATTAAATCGAACGAAGTTAAGTGTGAGATGGTTTAAATCACTAGCTACGAGAGGCCCTTTAAGATCAAGTGTCTAACAGTGTCTAACAGAGCCCCGTGCACATTACAGTTGTTGTTTATTTGCGAAAGATTCAAGTAATCAATGACATCGGATACAGTACACGAGATGTCAATACACAGCTGTGACGACCCTGGTTTTGGATAGCAGCTGGGACCTTGTTCGGAGTTTAAATTCCACATTGCATGTGGCATGTTGAAATCACCAAAAATATAAACGGTTGAATCAGGAAATGAGTACAGAACCTCCTCACATATAGTACTAGAGTCGATATAACTTTGTAAGTTAGCATTTGTAGGAATATAAAAAGCGTCAATTATGTGGGTTTCAGAGTTGATAGAGAATCTCATGAACACATGTTCAACCGTATTAACATTAGTGGTGACTTCGACACCTCCTAGGCAATGTTCGGAAGCAATTAAGACTCCACCACCCCGTGCATTTTCGCTAGTCAGAATGCTTCTATCACACCTAAAGATATTGTAGCCTAGGAAACCCAACTCAACATTTTCAATATTAGTATGAAGCCATGTCTCAGAGAAAATAGTAACATTGTAAGAACTCAACGGAATAGCTTGACGCAATAAATTTAATTTAGTACTTACGCCCCTGACATTCTGGTAGTAGACTGTGATCGAAGAGTTACAGGTGCCGGTCGTCTTGCGTGTGTTGGCAGGAGGGGGATTGATAGTGGTAGGAGAGCACGTGGTCCTACTTGCTTGAAGTGACGTTTGGCAATGTTATGTTTGTATGCTGTTTCACCTTTGTAACAGCTGGAATCCCTTGACGATACTTCACCACGAGATCTACTTCTCCCATTTGCAGACGGGAGGCAAGCTCCCTCTTGACTTCTGATAACTCCACCAATTGAGCTTTTGTTTTGTCTAGTGTTATCCAAATTGATTTCAATCGATTGATTCTGCCGGCATCCTTCATGTTGCCGGTACCCTTCTTTGCATTGAGAAACGACCGAAGGAGCGCATGCGCTGATTCCGTTGAGACACACATCAGCTTCTTCGTTCGATGCCTTGTTTGGGTCTGCGAGAAAATACCAATTCTGTAGGCACGACAATTTATGAGCATGTTATTTGGAACTATTTCAGAAAGAATCTCGGAGACTATATACATAGGAATTTCTTTGCTAGTGGAGCCATCCTCATTAGTCTTCTCAGCAATTCCAAAGAGTATGAGATTATTTTTCCTGGAGAATCTCTGCTCCATTGCAGAGAGACATTGACGGGTGAGTGACTTGATGGCAGTGGATGGGTGTGAGGTATCAACAGATTTTAATTTTTTAATCGTTCCTTCAGCAGCTAAGTTAGGTTAGGTCTGAAACTCGCTTTTCTGTGTCATCAATTCTTGAAATGGCATTGTCGATTTTCAAAGAAAGATTGTCCACTTTTTCGCAAAGCGAATTTACGGAAGTTGAGGTTTCATAGATGCGAAGCCACTTTGCATAATACGTTCGATGTCCCCAATCGTAATTGGTGTAGAAGGTGGTTCTGGCGAAGTTGGAGTGCGAGATCTTGGACGGCAACATTTGACATAGGACCCATCGTCAAGAGGCGTTGCGCGCTGAGCACAAGCAGGATGATAAGGAGTTTGACATCTAGAGCACAAAACCGCATATATCACAATGCCTTTACATCGACAACAAGTTTTCTCAGCGGGTACGAGTAATTTGTCGAGTTTTTCCTTAGGAGGCATATTTTCAGAACACTAGCAAATAACCAAAAAAGGTAATAACCACTAGTCAACAGGTAATTTTTAGGTTATGTTGCAATACAAAGTACAAGTTTTCCAATAGGTCAGTGCAATTCCTGAAGTAAATTTCAACGGGAAATTCAATGGTGACCTTCATTTTGACCTTGAAGTTGACATTTGCAATCGATAGAGCGGGAAATTCTACCTTCAAATTCGTACCCAAGTCATAGGTCAATTTTAACGTTCAAGGTCAGTTAAAGGTTATTTGAAATTAACGTTTTCCAAGAGGTCAGTGTAATTCCTGACGTTTATTATAGGAAATTTTTCATTAAAAGTTCCAGGAGTTGTGGTGAGAGTTCTGTTCCTCCCCAAAGAGTTATATCGAAAAGTCCTATAACGTTTTTCGATACCTAAGTCAATAATTAAGGCGATACCATAAGTCCTATACCGCTTGTCTATCTCCATACGAATATAACGAATCAAATCTAAATTTACGTATTACGAGTACATACTTACTATCTTTCGCTAAAAGATTATTATGGCGCAAGCTAAACTTTCGGAACGAGAGAGGGTATCTGTATTAATGATGCGCGGTTGGGGAGATCGAGTTCGATCCTATGATCAAGTTTGTTTGCTTTTTAATCGCACTTTTCGTAATGAAGAAGGGTTAAATCCTGTCTCAAAATCAACAATTGAAAGAACTGTAAGGCGCTTTATGAATCATGGATCTATCAAGGACCTCCAGAGAACTGGTCGGCCAAAATCTGCAGGATCTGAGGAGATGCAGATGGACATAGCCCAAACATTTGTTGAAAACCCAAACCTTAGTTCACGGCGAGCTAGTGATGAGCGTGAAGTTACTCCTGAGACAGTGCGAAATATTTTAAAAAGCATTAATTTCCATCCTGACAAAGTTCATCTGGTACAAGAGCTCAAAGAAGACGATCCTGATCGTCGGGTTGAATTTTGTGAAATTATGATGGACAGAATTGATAGAGATCTTCTTTTCTTGTACAATACAGTATTTTCAGATGAAGCTACTTTCACTTTAATAGGTGAAGTTAACAGGCAAAATTGTAGATATTGGTCCGACACAAATCCTGATTGGATGTTGGAGAGTCACACACAATATCCACAAAAGATTAATGTTTGGGCCGGTATCTTGAATGATACATTGATAGGCCCTTTCTTCGTCGATGGTAATCTTAATGCCCATGCATATGAAGAGCTTCTCAGAAACCAAATTGTACCAAGAATAAGGGAGATTACAGGCGATAATTTTCAAAATATTTGATTCCAGCAGGACGGAGCAGCGGCTCTTTACGGTAGGGTGGTTCGAGCATATTTGGATAGTCCGTTCCCTCAGGGCATATTCTAACGGGTAGTTCTGCCGAATTTTGCATCTCTCAAAAAAAATGGGCAGTTCTAAAAGCAGAAATGGGCAGTTGCTGAAAAGAAGGAAGATGGAAAAATATGAAGGCGGGAAAGAAAAATTAAGGGAAAAAAGAGAGAAAAGGAAGCGTAGAGAAATGAGACCGAGGAAAAGAAAAGGAAATTCTTTATGAGACTGTACACAGCTGCGTACAGAGCAGCTTACTAGAAAGGAATAGCTATATCCTGTTTTTTTTTGTTTTTAGTTTTCGTAGACTAGGCCCTCATAGGTGGATTGGAAGAACGGGTGAAATCGAGTGGCCTGCTAGATATCCTGATCTGACGCCTCTCGACTATGTTCTTTGGGGTTATTTGAAGAGCAAAGTATACTCATCGCAACCCCAAAGCTTAGACGAATTGCAGAATCGGATTCTGCAAGAGGCTACTTTGATTGATAGGGAGATGATTCGTAATGCTGTAACTCATTCTTACAATCGCATAGCTTTTTGTCAAGAAGCTCAAGGTTTTCAGTTCGAACATCTTCACTGAAGCGTGAGAGGCAAGGGGACTCACGCTAATCAAGCACCTTGAAACGTGGGAGGCAAGGGGACTCACGTTAATCAAGCACCCCGAAACGTGAGAGGCAAGGGGACTCACGCGAATCAAGCACCCCGGAACGTGAGAGGCAAGGGGACTCACGCTCATGAAGCACCCGAAAGGGAACAGAATTTACAAAGTCCACGTCGTTGTTCCTGGGTAATGCTAAACGAAAACGTAAACTGCTTGGAAAAAACCTTGATAAAACCTTGAAGATCATCACCAAGATCAACACAGAGTACCTGAACGTAGTATTTTTCGCTCTATCGATTGCAGATGTGGAAAAAGAGGGTTTCCATTTAAAAAAATAAATTTGACCTACAAAAAACCATGAAGGTCAACTTCCAGGTCAAAATGAAGGTCACCACTGAAATCCTCGTTGAAATCTACTTAAGGAATTGCAGTGACCTCTTGGAAAACTTTGTTCATTTCAAATAACCTTTAATTGACCTTGAACGTTACAATTGACCTATGACTTGGGTACGTACCTGAACATAGAATATTCCGCTCTATCGATTACAGATGTAAAAAAGGGGGTTTCCATTTAAAAAAACAAAGTTGACCTTCAAAAAGCCATGAAGGTCAACTTCAAAGCCAAAATGAAGGTCGCCGTTGAATTCCTCGTTGAAATTTACTTCAGGAATGACCTTCACTTTTTTGAAAAATATTTTACGTGAGGAAATATCCAACCGTACCGGGACTTTTTGGATACACTGTATATTTGCAGATACATATGGTGATATGATCAAAAATAAACAATACAGAATTTCGTGAAAATACGCTATACCAGTATAGATAGTACGGAAACAACCAGCGACGCAGGAGACCTCAATCATGAGGCCATATACTGACGGAATATTTGAATACTTTGAATCCTCCGAGCTTGCCACCTCATGAATTGCGATCGAGAAAATACGCAGTGATAATGTTGATGAGAAATCTAAGCTTAAGGGGTAACACCACTGTAGAAATTTCAAAAAATCAATTTTTTTGTTATTAGCTTAAAAAATTCTCTGAACCTTGTAGAATAAAGAACAAAAGGTTTTATACGTGTTCCAAATTGATTTCCTTGAAATTTCGAGCCCTTTTACCGAGCGTGCCGGGCCGCTCCGCAACGACTACCTGTGTCTATCACTACTATTATTACTACTATTACTACTATTACTACTGCCTATTTTCATATCCATCAATTTTTAGGAGTTCTATGGCACTATTAAAGATATCGCCACGCTTCCGTTACAAGTATTTTCAGTTATAAATGCTTTAGTACAAGTAAGCAACTCACGTTAGTACAGCTTAGGTGCACGTGTTGTACGGACTATAAACGCGGTTTTCTCAAAACACGTTCTTTGAAATCGGCACGCAGCATAACTCAAACAATTTTCAATATTTTCAATCGGGTTTTTTCCTGAATCTTTATAATAGTATTCCAAAGAGAAACACGTAGCCGATTTTCGATAAATTAATTAAAAATATTTTTATAAACAATTAAGTGCCGTTTTTTTGGGTCGAAAAACGAGTTTTTTTCAAATGCTTGCCAATTACACAAAAATCAATGTTTTTAAAATCGGCCACGTGTTTCTCTAGCTATTCCTATGTAGATTGAGAAAAAAAATTTATTTCGTTCCCGATTAAATTTTGCACCCTGTGTTCTGCGTGCCACGGAGCTCCTTCAAAAAAACACGCATTACAAAAATGTCACCAGTGCCGCCATTTTGAAAAATTATTCATTCAAGATTTGTAATTTTTTACTCCAATATATGAATAATATCATTCCAAAACATTGTGATTGAATTCCCTTTCCTTCCATCAAAACAAAATTCTTGAAAAAAGTGTTTTCTTTGGCCGTTTACAGTGGTGTTACCCCATAAGTGAAGTACTTTGCAATGGGACTAGATTGCTTGTATTAGAATTTTCTCCCAAAGTTTTGCGATGTGAAATTTTGACAGACAGTAGAGCGGGCGAAATCGCTTATCTCAATCGGATAACACTGCACTGTGAAAATACTTATCCATTTTCATTCAAAAAGAGACGATTTCCAGTCAAACAAGCATTTGCAATGACAATCTATAAATCACAAGGTCAAACTTTCGATCGAATTGGAATTGATCTAAAAAAAGATGTTTTCAATCACGGACAGCTGTACGTCGCTTTTTCAAGAGTTACCCTGGCGAAAGTATCAGATAGGAATTCCTTCCAAACCAATCCGAAATCATCCGAATCATTCCGGAATCTGTATACGAACTAATCCAGAAAAATTTATATATTTCGTTCGATCCAAATCGGTAAAAAATTAATCCGACTCAATCCGAACTTCCAATCCGAATAAATCTGAACAAAATCTTCAATCGGAATGAATCCAAACTCGGATTGACCTCAAACGATTGTCAATCCGAATGAATCCAATTCAATCCGAACTCGGATCATTCGGATTGACAATTCAGTGTATATCAATCCGAGTTTGGATTGATTCGGATTCATTTGGACAGAATCTTGCTTCGGATTGGTTCGTTTGGAGTTCGGATTGAACCGAATTGAGTAGGATTGTTTTTTGAACGATTTGGGTCAAACGAAATGTAGAACTTTTTTCGGATTGGTTCGAATTATTGACTCCGATTGGTTGGCATACAGATTCCAGAATGATTCGGATTGGTTCGGAAGGAAGTCCTATCCGATACTCTCACCAGGTTAGATCTTGGGATTAATACAAAATGACAAGAAAATAAAAAATTACGTTTTTAAAGAGATTTTTGCCTGATTAGAAAACGCCGTGTCCCAATAGATTCGAAAAGTTTAATACAATATAATATATAAATTTAATGAAATGTCTACCGTAGACGAAAATTTAATTTCTATTCGGGATGGAAATAATTAGGTTCGATATTTTCAATAAGTATTCAGCCTGATAAATAGAGCTTTATTTAAATGATATATGCTTCTAATTAGATTCATTTTGTATTTGTATATTTTCAACAGGTGGCATATTGCTTCCAATTTATCTAGATTTTATGAATAATTCAATTTAATAATTAATCGAAAAATATTTTAATAAATCTTAATTCACATTTCAATGGATTAAAATTTGAGTGCCTCCCACAACCTCCCCCTATCCGCCGACGGAAACGCGCCTTTGAGATCCACAAAAAACGCATACACTCTCTTCCCCTTCTTCGCTAATTCTCTATCCACCACGTGCTGCAGAACGTAGATATTGCCGATAGTACTCCTACCCGCCCTAAATCCCGCCTGCGTCTCCGGCAATATTCCTTTCCCCTCGACATCCTTCCGCAGTCTATCTGCCACCACCATCGCGTATACTTTATACGCCGTATTCATTAGCGTGATCCCTCTATAATTTTCCTGCCTATCTCTATCTCCTTTCTTATACAGTGGCACTATTAACCCTTCTCTCCACCCTCCTGGGAATTCCTCGCCCCTCCATACTTTTTTCACTACCTCCTTCAGCCTCTCCCTAACCTCTTGTGTACTAAACAGCCATGCTTCGTTCTCCACCCCATCCAACCCTGCTGCTTTTGACCTTTCCAACTTCCTTATCTGCCGTTCTCTTATCCCGTTCTTCTACTTTCCCCGTCCGTCTTCCTTGAATCTGAGCCCTGGAATGATTCATTAAAAAATTCCCTCCATTCCTCACTTCCTATCTTCTCGCTGCCCCCCACCCTCCGCTTCCTAAACCTATTTATTATCTTCCAGACGTCCCCCTCTGTCTTAACATTTGCTAACTCCTCTTCCAGCTCTTTCTCCTTTTCCTGTTCTCTCTTCTTACACATCACTCTAAACCCCTTCCTCATTTCTACGTACTCCTCCCTCCTCGCATTATCCTCCTTCCACTTCTTGTACTTCCTCTTCACCTTCCTTTTCATCTTTTTACATTCCCTATCCCACCACGGTTATTCTTTGATAATGTCTATCCAATGATCTGGATCATTGATGATCTCATGCAATTTCCGCACTTTCTCAATCAATCCGAAATATCTATCACAGCTATAATACCTATGCCCAGATAAAAAAATCTGTTCCATCAAATCGACGCTGCTTGAAGCTAAGAAGTGCTTCAATAAAAGTGTTACTTTTATGTTTAGGTTCTGTCTCCCAGATGAATCGTAATAAAGAATGATATGCTTTGTTGCTTCCGTGATGTGATTTTTCAAATGAATCTTCAAACACGAAGCAATCTCTTGTGCTCCTCTTCCAGCAACATTTTCCGACCAGATGTACATATAATCTATAAGAAAGTGTTGATAATTGTAATGGTTTCCGTTTTTTTTTTTTTTTAATTTTAGTTCTGCCAACAAATATTTGTGACCGTCTGTGAAGAAAGGGACCTAATGCGAAAAATATAGATTTTCATTTGTTTACGCCAATCGATAGTTTATGAGTTACTCTTTAATTTCCAACAATCAGAATTTTTTTAAGTTAACCTTTATAGCTGTACGCGACGTGTCCGTGAGCTCTACTGGCTCGTGCTTAAAAGTGTAGTGGTGAGTGGCGAGGGTGCTTTTCGTAGACGCATCCCCACTACTCAAATGCTGGCTTGCGGGCTCTGCTACGATTGCCCGTCCTGTAAAATTTACCTTTGACGCATTAGGCCCCTTTCTTCGCAGACGGTCACACTTAATCATTTTCAATGTATTTTTAGTATCTTATGCAACAAAAATGAAGAGTATGAATCGATGATTAGTATATAATGATTAAGGGTGTGCGGGTTCAAGACTTTTCGGTTTTGGATCGGGTTAGGGTTTTCTTTGGGTATAGCTGGAAAACCCAAAAGTTTCGAGTACCCGAAAAAATCGGGTCACCGGAAAATTATCGAGTCATTTGAAGTTATCGGTTCTCATTTCTCATGAATGTTTCAATCTTTAAATTGAATCATGCAAATTTCTTCAATTGTCGATAATTTTAAAGGGAGATATAATTGATCTTGAGAAGTTGAGGCATTTTTAGGTTTCCCAGTAACTCGATTTCACAAGGACTTGAGCTTTTTCGCGAGATCCAACGAAAAAATTTTTGATAGTACTCAACTGAAAACAAATATGTAGACATTAACTTCAAATTTTCTAGATTACGAGCACTACCAAAGAGGAAGATTAGCTATTTATTCGCGATCGCAACCGACACGACTTTAGTAGGCAGCGGCCATTTCGTGAATTTATATCGTAAGATACTATAGTTTCTATATAAATCTAATTACTATATTAAAATTGAAAGAGTTGTAAAATTAAACATTATTAACAACCTTATACATTGTTTTGAAATTTAAAATATTACTATTACTGATTAGTTAAATGTATATACCTATATTGTAATAAAAAAATTATTATTTTTTTTAATTTAAAAATTCATCAATTTAGAATTTTGAAAAAATTCAATTTTTTGAATCAGAGAATCCAAAATTATATTATATATTGGACTATAATTATTAAGATCTGAAATTATATTCAAACAATTATTTCTGTTTTTCTTTATAAAAATCATTTCTTCTATTAGTCTTTTAAATTCATTAGGTTCATGATGTAAAACTATAACATTATCCCAATCAATCAAATGTCCTGATTCAACCTGATGTTTTGCTATGACTTTATGGTTTTTAGGATTTTGTCTAAAATTATCATAATGTTCTTTTATTCTTGTAGCAAGTAATCTACTAGTTTGACCCACGTAACATTTTTCACAATTCAAACATTGAATTTTATAGACTACACCAGTGAGTTGCAAATTATCTAATAAATATAATATATATGTAATATTAAAATCATTTAAAATCATTTTAATTTCAAAAGATAACTTTCCATGATAAGAAATTGATACTACTGGTTTAAAATTTGAATTTCTAATTATATTTATATTATTTTGGTTGGATAAAGAATCTGGAATTGTTTTAATTTTATTGTTAACATGTGTTTGAACAAATTCTGTTGGGTAATTATTTAAATATACAGTTTTTTAATAAATTCAATATTTGAACTGTAAAATGATTTATCTGATAATTTTAAAGCTGTATCAATAAGATTTTTTACTATCGAAATTTTATATTGTATTGGATGGTTTGAAAGAAAATTTAAATATCTACCAGAATAAGTATTTTTACGAAACCAATCAGTGATGATATTACCTGAATCAGTTTTTATAACTTTAATATTTAAAAAAGGAATAGAATTATTACTTTCAATTTCATGCGTCAATTTAAGCCATGGATGATGAGAATTAAATTCATTCATAACGTAAAGTTTGATTACATTTGATTCTAGATCTTGCATATCTAAATCAGCTAATGTTAGAGAAATAGGAGATCCCATAGGTGTTCCAAATATTTGTCTGTAAAAATTGTTATTAAATTTAAATACTGTTTGTTCCATTAAAAATTGTATTCCTCCTTCAAATTATTCAATAGGTAAATCTTTATAGTTTTTTACATAAATCCATCTACTTAAAATACTATTGATAACCAAATCAATTTGCACATTTGTGAATAATGAAGAAACATCTAAAGAAACCATGATATGTTCAGATGGAATTGTTTTATTAATTATTTTATTTTTGAATTCAAAAGAATTTCTTACTTGATATTTTGGTACTGTTAATGCTTTTTTAAGAATATTATTAAAAATATTAGCCATTTTATAAGTAGGTGAGTTTATTAATGAAACTACAGGTCGAAATGGACAATTAAGTTTATGAACTTTAAGTAACCCATAAATTCTAGGAATGTTAGTATCCTGAACTAAAATATCTTTTCGTAATAATTATCCACCTGAATATCCATTAATTCTCCAAGAATTTAACAATTTAAATGTTTTATTTTTTAATTATTTTTCAGGGTTTTCATTTAATTTTTCATAAGTTGTGGTGTCATTTATTGTAATAATTCTTGCATTTTTTAAATAAAAGAATCCTTTTTTAATATTAGTGTGTAACCCTTTTCCCAGCCTCTCAAAAGGTAAGCTGGGAACCGTTATCTAAATGGCCGCACCAACGCCGGTAAAGAAAAGTAAATGACTGTGATTTGCACTTACCGTGCTGTCGGACGCCAGATGCCTACTCGGCGTCACTCAAAAATTATTTTAGAAAATTTTTAACGCTAATCATGCTAAATAATTGATATCACCTTAAACTTGCTCAAGGAGAGGGATTCGTGAGGGCGAGGAAAGTACTTTAAAAGTTAAAGTTTAAAGAAGTTAATGTGAAATTTAATAAAATTTAAGAATATAATAATTACATGAATGCTGATGCGTGACTTTATAAACGATTATCTAAACTCGAACCATGACCCAGTCGATCCAACCCTTTTTTAGTCAGCAGGGATTTAACATCTAGACCTCATTATCTCATCAATTAATCTAACACACTAAAAGAGCTTAACCAAACTTTGAGAAAATGTTTCCCACCAAAACCTGCTTAATCCTAACATGTTGAAAACAAAACAACAAAGTTCACAAAAGGAGGCAGGTCTACCACACCAAACATGGTGTCTGCCTGCGTAATCGAGTAAAATTCATCTCAAAATTCTAAACTAGCTAACCTAAACTCAAACACTTTCATACTACAATTAACTTAAGAACACAAGGAAAAGCGGAACACATGACGCCTACCTTAAACCTTAGGATCCCCGAGTTCTCCTTATTCTACTTCAAATTGCCAGTCCGGCAAAGTAAATTGGACTCGTCCAAAGAAAAGGTTGGCAAACCACAACTTCCAAAACTCTTCACAAGTCGATGGCCGACACGAAACTGAGCTCCTGCGTCCTCTCTCCTTGCCGGTTCTTTCCCGCTCGCGCCAATTTCTCTGTCCAGTCGGTGCTGTCCTCTGTCCTAGTAGCATTAGTAATATTCTTTGGTGAAAAATTGAGAAACCTACAATTGACAAGAAATGATTCTCTAGTTTTTAAATGATTAATTCTCTTGTTCAGATTGATGAACCTTTTTACATCTGTAAAAGAATTTGGAAAATTATTTTTGATTTTGTTGAGATACGTATTGCTGTGAAAAAGACTATTATAAGAACATAAATTACTTAATTTAATTACTACCAATTAATACATAAGTTGAAATAACATCTAATTTTGACAATACAGATTTGTTAAAAGATTGTGTTGAATTAACAATTATTAGAATTGATAAATTAATAAGTTGAATTTACTTTTGCAATAAACATAAAAATTTTTTCCTTCTTAAATTATTGAACATGTTAGAATTTGATCACATGAATCCTTTGTAAATTAACAATTTATTGCTCCTTAATAGATTATTGAAGATGTTAGAATTCGATGACATGAATCCTTAGTAATAATAAACTTCAAAATTTGACAATAAAGATATGATAAATTATGTCAAAACATAATATTAGTTAGATTAGGCTTCCGTTTGCGGTACCGATCGTGAGAGAACTCTTTAGTGTCAAGTGTTGCGTTTTTTGGCTTTGGTGAAGGGAATCAGCGTGTGTGGAGACAGAAAGGGCGTGCAATTTTTTTTTTTTTTCAGGTTAGGAGTAGAAAAATAGTTGTCTGGCAAGGGGGGGCAAGAGATACGCAAGTTAAGAGCGGGAAACGTCGAGGACTACCTGGTAAGGTAGGAATGCCGATCATACGGAGTCCACAAACGGGCGACAGAGGGCAGGGAATGGATGAAGCCAGGGCTGACGATGTTGGTGGCGCGAGTGATGGGGAGAAGAAAGAAATTATCAGTAGCGAGGAGGAGGCATTCGAGACACCGACCAGGGGCGGATCAACAGAGAGAAGGGGATCAGGCACGAGCCAGAAACGAGGGAGACCGTCGAATTTACAGCGCCTCGACAGGGTAGGTAGCGCAGGCTCTAATAGGAGTCTGGATGAATGGCAAAAAAGGTAAGCGCGACTAGCAGTGAAGGGGAAGATAAGAGAAAAAGAGAGGAAGGGGAAGATGATTCTGAAATGGACAAGGATAAAAAAAAAGTTAGGATCAAACGAAAAACACCAGAAAGAGATAGGCGGGATGGGGGGATGTTTGAGAAGCTGGAAGCCCTCATAAAAGGATTTAGAGAGGAAACAAGGAAGAGTCTGGAAGATATGAATAGGCAGGGGAAAGAAGTTAGGGGGGAAGTAAGAAAAGTGAGAGAAAAGTGGGAAGAGTTGGATAAACTCTGGAAAGAGGAGAAAGACAAGGTATGGGGTAAACTAGACACCATAGAGAATAGACAGAGAGAGACTGACGAACAGACAAATAGGGAGATAAAACAACTGGAAGAACGAGTAAGCAAATTGGAAGTTAGGAATGAGCATATGGGGAAGGAAACAGAGAGTGCGGGAAAAGTAGAAGGGAGTGATAACGTGCAAAATGAGAATGAAAGATTGAAGAAGAGACTGAGTGAGATTAAAAGAAGGTTGGAAGGAGAAGAAAGGGCGAAGAGCAAAAATAACATAGTAGTCAAGGGATTGAAAATAGAGAGTGAAACAGGGGAAATTGAAATCAAAAATCTGCTGAGAGATATTGAAATTCGGGTAAGGGTAGAAGGAGTTAGGAGAGTAGGAATGACTAAGGGAGGAAAAGAAGGAATGTTTGTAGTAAAAGTAGGGAGTGAGGAGGAGAAAAAGAAAATTATGGAGAACAAAAAATTATTGAAAGGAAGAAGGGAGAGAATTGAAGAGGATTTGACTTGGAGGGAGAGGAAAAGGAGATGGCAAATAGACAAAAGGGCATTGATAGAGAGGAGAAAGCGGCACATGGTATGGATAGGGAGAGACAGATTATGGATGAATGGGGAGGAATGGTTCTGGGACGAGCAATCAGAAGAAATAAGGAAGAAGGGAAAAAGAGTTGAGAAAGGTAAAGAAAGGAAGATGCAAAAAAGGTTAGCGATCAAACAGAGGGGTTTCCAAAAAGCAAGGCGGAAGGAAAGTAAGGAGGATAGGAGAGGGAAGGGATGGGGAAAACGTAAAAACAGCTTTCTGGAATGTGTCAGGCTTGAAGAAAAAGAATGAAGATTTTTGGCGGGAGTTAGAAAAATGGGATGTGATTATGATGAGTGAAGCCTGGGCAGATGAGAAGGATTGAAAGGGGATGAAAAGAATGTTATCTAAAGGGTATGTGTGGACAATGCAAGAAGCAAGAAAGGAACACGTTAAAGGTAGAGGGATGGGCGGCATGGTCTCAGGGTTGAGAAAAGAACTGGCAGCAAAAGGGAGAAAAGAGGAGGATAGGGAGGAAAAGGATGGAACAATGGTAAGAAGGATTATAATTGGAAAAGTCAAAATAGCGGTGGTTTGTGTATATAGAAGAAGAGGGGAAGAGGAAGGTTGGAGAGTAATAAGGAGGTGGATGGAGGAAAAGAAGGAAGAGTTGGTTTTGATAGGAGGTGACTTGAATGCTTCGACTGGCGAGCAAGGGGGAGGGACTTGGGATGAAGAAGAGGAGGCCTATCTAAGGAGCTCCAAACATAGGGAGATAGACAGGGAGGGGAGCAGGTTACTAGAAGTAATAGGAGAAACAGGATGGTTCATAAGTAATGGCAATATGAAAGGAGATGAGAAGGGAGAGATCACATTTATAGGTAAGGGAGAAACGGTAATAGACTACATCCTGGCGGAAGAAAGAATAAGGAATGTGATATGCAGTATGAAGGAGGGGAATGAGATAGGGTCCGAGCACTTCCCAGTAATAGCGACACTGAAAGGTGGCGTCCACAAGCGCGGCAAAGGAAGAAAGGAAAGAGGCGGGAAAGGGACACGAAAATGGGAGACTGGGAGGTAGATAAATTAAAAGTGTTGGAACAAAAAATGGAAAAGGAGAACGTTAGACATGAAAAGGAGGAGGAAGTACATTTGTAGCTGGAGCGAAATCATGGGTATATTCTCCAATTTTTTTTTGTATGAAAACTTAATTTATTTTTAAAACTAATTATATCAAAATGAAGCTCCAACATCGAAGAATTAGAAAAAAAAAAATATATTTTTTTTAACGCAAAATGGCCGACTAAGTAAGTGAAAATATTGATTTTTCCGAAAATGGCAGGGGTTTGAAGTTGAAAGTCCAATTTTTAGTTAAAAAATTCGTATAAAAATGCTCATAAAATCGCAAGTTTTTAATTTATCGAAAATTCCGTATGTACTTCTCTGCGAAATGCAATTATTAAGACGTGGTTGAAATTTGAAGTCGATCGAATGGAAACTGTTAAAGTTATTTGGCAGGCCGATTTGAAAAAGGCTGTTTTGAGAAAAATGCGCTTAAAGTTTTACATACAAAAGCAGAAAGCAACTGAACGGCGTCCTTTCAACGGTTTTACTGGCATTTGAAGTTGCTCTATAAGTACGAGAACGCCACATGCGGCCTCACGTTATACGTTCAAAATTAGTAAAAAAAAATGTTTCCTCTATAAATCGAATAGTATCTTATTTTTATGATGTTATGATGCCATACCCCTTAATATGCTTCTGGCAGACTTAGAAGAGAAGCTAAAGGAAAAAAAGAAAGTGGGGACGATTCTGCTTAATAGCAAACTATACTCTCTAGCATACGTGGACGACGTAGTTCTATTAGCAGACGATGAGAAGGGGATGAACCTAATGATACAAATTTTCGAAGAGTATGTAGGATCAAAAGAACTGACGGTGAACGTAGGGAAGACCAAGGTGATATGCTTCAGAAAGAGAAAGACCAAAATAGGTTATGGTTGGAAGATGAACGGACAAACAGTGGAAAGTGTGGAGAAGTTCTGTTACTTAGGTTTCTGGTTTGAGGCAGGAGGGGGAAACGAGGTACAGGTGAGGAAGAGAATCGAATGTGCGAGCAAAGTAATGGGCCAAGTATGGGGTGTAGGAAAGAGAAGGTTCAAGGACGATTGGAGAATGAGGGTCTGGTTGTTTGATGCGTTGGTATGGGCGGTATTGGGTTATGGGGTAGAAGTCTGGGGATGGAAAGAACATAGGAAAGTGGAAAGTATGCATGAGAGATTTCTGAGATGGGTAATGGGGGTTAGTTGGAGTTGCCCAGGATACATGTTGAGGGAAGAACTAGGAAAGGAGAAAATGGTAACGAGACAAATTAAGAGAGCCTGGAGGTTTGAAGAGAAGCTGAAAAGGGGAGAGGGGAGCAGAATAGCACAAGTATGATTGGACGAAGTTCGGAACAAGGAGACGAGAGGAAATTTGGGAAACTCGAAATGCGAGGAAGAAAGGACAAAAATGAGGAGGGTTTGTGAGATACAAGAAGGGGTTCTGGATTGGCAGAACATAGAATTAGAGCTATTAGTAAGACAAGGAGAAGAGAGATGGAGAAAGATTATGGATTCTAGCTACAATAGATGGTATATGATAGTCAAAGAGTTGACGGAACCAGAATATTTGCAGAAGATGAAAAAGGAAGACAAATGGAATAGGGTGGTACGGTTTAGAATGGGGGAAGGATTGAGAGCTTGTAGATATTGGATGGATGAAGAGGAAAATCTGTGCAGAGTATGTGGATACGGAGTGGAGTCATGGGCACATGTGTTAGAGAGGTGTACAGGAGAGGAAGATGGACAGTTGAGCGTGGATGAGTGTGTGAGATGGATCTTGGATGGTAATGGGCAGGGAGTGATGTGGATGAAAAAACTGGAAGAATTAAGAGAAAGCAAGGGATCAGGGCAGAGCCAAACGGGTAATCCTGTTTAAAGGAAAGTAACCAGTAAAAAATCTTAAATTTTAAATCGGTGAAAATGCATTTGATGGTGAGAGAAAACGGAAGCCCTGGAAGATCGCTCATTTTAGAAGTAAGAAGAATACTATTAATAGTATTGTTATTATATAAGGCGAAGCGTTAGAATATAAGCAGCGGATAAGATAGACTAAGGATTAAGTGTAAATATATATATATATATATATATATATATATATATATATATATATGTATGTATGTGTAAAAGGGCGAGATTAAATATACATACATACATACATACATATTAGTTAGGTTAATAATGGTGTTAGAGCGATGTTGTTTGTCTGAGTAATATAAATTTATAAAAATAATATATATAGTTGGTAAATTGACATACTTCAGACCAAAGAAAGTAGATTGGTTGTTAAAATCCTTCATTCATTTCAGCTGCCAGCAGAAATGTTTTTCATGAAGAAAAACAGCAATAATTGTTTTTATATAATTTCAGATCTTAATAATTATAGTCCAATATATAATATAATTTTGGAATCTCTAATTTAACAAATTGAATTTTTTCAAACTTCTAAATTGATGAATTTTTCAATAAAAAAAAATTTATTACAATATAGGTTTATATATTTAACTAATCAGTAATAGTAATATTTTAAATTTAAAAACAATGTATAAGGCTGTTAATAGTGTTTAATTTCACAACTCTTTCAAATTTAATATAGTAATTAGATTTATATAGAAACTATATTACCTTACGATATAAATTGATGATACGTCATTGCTAATTCCATCCTTGTTAGGATTTATCTTCCCCTCTTTCTCAATTTTCTCTTCGCAAAAATGGAGCAGAAAAGTTGTGAAGTCTCTGATTTTACAACTAAATTAACAAAATTATTATTTTTTGAAAGTATGAATTTAGAAGAATTTACACAATTTAAAGTTTCTTAAGGAAGTAAACAAAATTTCAAGTAAAAAATGAAGCTCTTTAAGGTAAATTTTTTCAATTACAATTTCTAACCTCAAAGAAAATTTTTCTATTTAAATGATATTAATTAAAACTGATATTACTTCATATATTTATAATGATGACGGTGAGGAATAGGAATCTTAAATAATAATTAAAATGTTTGACGAACTTCGGAATTTAACCTAAACTTTATGTCCTGATAAGGAAAACAACCGTTCTCGAAACGTTGGCAGCTGAAATGAATAAAGGATTTTAACAACCAATCTACTTTCTTTGGTCTGAAGTATGTCAATTTACCACCTATATATATTATTTTCATAAATTTATAGAAATTGTTAATGACCTCTTAATGATTGTTAAATACCTACGAATCGTAATTTGAAAAATTAAATATTAGCAACTGTTTATTGTGAATTTCACATATAAAAAGTTACTGTAAATCTCTCTCACAAACATTCGAAGCAGTTTCAGTACGAAAAAAATTATTTTCCAGGACACCCATGCAGAAATCGCCATATTTATATTTCCGAATACCTACTAGGGCCTGATCCGATGTGTACTATCTGGTCCCGATAGGAAGAATTCTGTGGCCCTGACTCGTACCAGACCGGGTTATGTACTTTGGCGTCATATAGCCTCTTCGCAGCGCCATCTTAAGCCATATGCGCTAGATGTAATATAACCACGAACATAACCTTAATTTTTGTTTTCCTTCGTGGTGTTGTGTTGCAAATGTGCTGGGAGTGTTCAACCGTATAATATATTTTTAACACATCAATAATAAATGCCAAAATTAAGGAGCACACCGCGAGTTCGCAAACATCGTGCCATCAGCAAAATTCCGTATATACGCGATAAAAACGAAAGCAACGAAGGTAAGTCTTTTATGGTATTACATTTTTTATGGTATTAAATCTGCTGGTATATTTAATTGTATTGTAGTGGATCCAAGTTCTAAGCTAAACATTCGATTTCCTCATTTCAGTCAAAAAAATTATTATTCGATATTTTTTCGCTCGGTAGCACTTTCTTGTAAAACAAGCACACTAGAATCCCGATATAGCCACCGTCTCGGGGGTACCCTCAATGGCCTTGAGGCTATATCTGGACTCTCCAAACCATAAACATTCAGGGCTGTAAGAACCATTTCTGTTAAAATTTTGTCGCAAAAAAAAATATTTTCTTGGTATTTTCGCCATTTTGGTTTTAGATCATAATCAACGTGACAATTCTTGTGCTCGAAAATCAAACTTGATCAAAGTTCCGATTTTTAAGTATGTACGTGATAGTGTGGTTCTTATTTATAGTTGGTGGATTTTTTTTTCTTAAATTTCTCTGCTCTAACCCCCCAGTTTTGTTCGAATGCCCAAAAAAAAATCTTCAAGTTTGAGCGAAATCGGTTAATATTTAGGGGTCGTTACAAATAATTCCGCGTTTCAGTGTATTGTTCAGAATTTGTAAGAGAATAAGAAACAATCATAAATTTTGAGGTATAATAATTTTAAGCCACTCTTATGGGTCCCTAAAGAAAACCCCATAAGTGACAAATGTGAATTTTACGTAATATTGCGGTTTATTGACGCTTTTTAAAAGTTTTTTTCACATAAATAATGATTAATCAGTAAATGAAGAATACTTAGTCATTTTTTAACTAATATTGAATTCTTTAAACAATTTAAATTTGTTTAAATATTTGCTTTTTCAGCTAACTCGCGAAATGAACGTATTTTCTAGACATTATGAGTTATTTAATCAATAATAACAATAAAATTATTTGTTTCAATAATTTCAAAATTATTTAAATGATACGTATTTGTTCAAGCATATATTGTATGTACCTGAAAAAAGCAGGAGAAACATTTTCTCACTAAATTTTCGACAAATTTTAATATTTTCCAGTACTAATTTGATTATTATGAATACTCGTAGCTTTTTAAACAAATTAAAATTTCTCAAACAGTTTTTTTGTTTACATTTTTTTGTTGCTATTTTTCGAAAGATTTACATATTTTTATGTTTTATTTTGCTTTTTAAGAATACTCTTAAATGTTTAAGATGATTGTAATTACATGCAAACCGCTCATGAAGAATAAAGAATGATTTTGTGAAAAATCTCGATTTTCTCATACTTCGAGTAAACATATAATACATAAACAAATGAACATGCAAGAATCTCTTACTAAGGTGCTTTTGGAAATTTAGCGCTCTTCAATTTAAAAAAAACTGATGGCGGATCGAGGCAAAATTGAAGGCTGTACAGTGTGGACCTTTTGAACGAAATGCTATCGTGTCCACTTCAACATTTCCATTATGAGTGCAAATATTAACCGATTTTCATGAATCTTTTTTCCACTTTCTTGAAAATATATGAATAAACTATTTCTGCTAATTAAAATTGACTCACGCAATGCTTTCATTATTTCAGTTTTTTGAACCAGCCTGCATCTCATAACAATGAAGAGGGTGATTCGTTCCGGGTAATTCGACGCGCTCAAAAGTCTCCACTCGCCTTACGCCCGTCTGCCTCGTGGCTTCGACGATGGTCCAGGCTCAGGCCTCGGAAATACAAACACAGCAAGTACTGAGTGTTGCTGAATTTTTTTTTCTATTGTTCTTTTCTTTTTGTTTATAATTTTAAATATAAACATTTTTTCAAAAAAACGGCTCTTAAAAGGAAAAGAGATTAATATTTAGATGAGGTATGCAAAATATCACACCAAAATATTTAACCGTGCGGCCGAAAACTGGAATTCCTTTTTATAATCCTGATAAATCCCCTTAAGTTCATGAGTCGTTCAATGACTTCTGGCAAACATGTTTGGGTATACCAGGAACTAGTGACTGTGCGCTCTTTTCAAAATACAAATTTTTCCAAAATACCACGTTTTCCAAACAATGCGGTGATCATGCGTTTCTTCGTCAAACGTGATTTTCGGACCTCCACTGGAGTTTTTTCGTCTACGAAGAGCCGCACCTTGCTCTGAGATTTTGTTGGTCCGTCATAATAGTACAGTCAAGTCGCATCACCCACTATGTAGGTGCCAAAATCCTTAGATACCTCGGACTGAAAGCGCCTGAGCATTTTTTGCACTATTCAACCCTATTGTGCTTGCAAATATATAAACCGGCCCTTTTCAGGCACATAAACCCATAAATCAATGCTATATCTTCTGGATACTTTTAGTAGCACTACAAAGTGTATGGCAGCCTGAATCAGAAATCGGCGACCCCAAAAACCGTTTATTGCATATGTAGCTCGTAGTTTTATGACATAACATGGGGTTTCCACTTTTCAGCGGCCGCCTTGCATTCGCCATCTCGAAATTCTTTTAAACTTTTATAAAAAATTCCTAATATGCGACCACGAAAACCCTTTATTGCATACCCAACTCGTACTTTAATGAAATAAAATGATTTCTAGACTTTACAGCGGCCATCTTGGATTCGCCATTTTGGAATTATTAAAAAGTAATACAAAATTCTTAATCAGCGACCACGAAAACCCTTTATTGCATACCCAACTCGTACTTTTATGAGATCAAATAATTTTTACACATTTCGGCGGCCATATTGGATTCGCCATCTTGAAATTTTCAAAAAAGAATACAAAATTCGTAATCAGCGGCCACGAAAACCCTTTATTTAATACCAAACTTGTACTTATATGACACAAAATGATTTTTACACATTTCAGCGGCCATATTGGATGCGCCATCTTGAAATTTTTGAACAAGAATACAAAATTCGTAATCAGCGACCACAGAAACCCTTTATTGTATACCTAACTTGTACTTATATGATACAAAATGATTTTTACACATTTCAGCAGCCATCTTGGATTCGCCATATTGAACTTTTTTTAAATGATAGAAAATTCGTAATCAGCGACGCCAAAGACACTTGAAAAGTGAATTGCAAGAGTAAAAATTATGTTTTTGTAAGAATCTGATCAAAAATCAGAGATTAAATTCAGCAGTTTTTTTCTTGTGGCGGCCATTGTTGGTCCGCCATTTTGAAACTCACAAAGTACCATACGGCACTAAGAAGTAGAAGCTTTGACGAAAATTTTAAGCCATATAGGGCTTTTATCTCAAAAAGCAAAGTGTGAGGGGGGTGGCTGATCTTCTGCTGGCGACAATCCACAGTTTACAATTTGTTTTCTTGTGGAATGGAAGCTTCTAATGTGTCCCCTAAGGGCTTACATTTTTCTTGTATCTTTTCCCTATTCCTTCACACACCTCCCACACACTTACTTGGTGGTGGGAGGGGGGCCTACAGTTTAAGGTAGGTTCCGAACCACCAAGAGTAACAGCCTTAAGTACTTGGAGAACCTTTTTCTCTAGAGGTACCGGTCCCACGACTCTCCGGAGATGAACAACTCCCTTGCTAGGCAAGCGTTCACCGCATGGGCCACCGAGGCTCTTCCAGAGTGCGAGGCGTGAATCGAACCCGCAAGCCGACGACTATTTGGACTATAGGTCCAAAGCCTATACCTTAACCCCCACGACCACCGTCCCACTTAATTTGTTTTCTTGTCAGGGCACCATATTTCTCAGCAACACAGGATAAATAACCCATAATTTGAACAACGTTTCTGACCTTTTAGATTTAATAACAGATTTGTGAAAACAAATCTAATCCTTTTATAACAATTATTATTATTATTATACCATTAAGCCATCTCCCTTTCGGGGCAGGCGTGACTTGCTCGGTTGGAAAATAGTGAACCCTCA
>CAKNXH010061284.1:171903-201318 GCA_932178445.1 Andricus quercusramuli
ACAAATGTTTGGAAATTTTTTCTGTTTATAAATATAAACAAGGGTTTTAAACAATTACCTGTTTTATTACGTAGTAAAACATATGAGACGATGAGTCAATGTTAATTTCAGTGTCGATTTCAGTGTCAAAAACTTATAAAAACATGAAGACAACTTTTTAGAAGCCCCAATATTTGAGGGGACTTGAATCCAATTCACTACATTTTCAACAGTATTTAAGTTCTTAATAAAGTCATCTATGATAACAGTATAGGACGTAAGAATAACAAGGAATGCCAAGCCAATTCATCTAAACGCGAATACACCAACATCGACGACCTTTAGGTATGTAATTCGAGAACTAAAATTGAGGAAAGCGCCACCTGTGGGAATTTTTAATCCTTCGAATATAATAAATCTCCAGTAAAATCATCGTATACTACGGTGGTAAATCTTCTTTAGATTCAAAATGTCAGCCTGTATTAAAATCACCAACCGTACAATCCCTTTTATGTTCAACGACTTTCATTTTTAACCTTCTACCGGTTTCTCCAACATAAACTTTATCAAAACATTTACAATCAATAAGATACACGACTCCAGATAAATTTGCAAAGCTATCTCTATCCTTCTCACTCAATAAATATCAATCGATTTGGTTTCGATTCCTTTGGAATAGAACCGAAGGGCTTATGATAAAGCCACCGAACGCGTCCTCGGGTTGCGGATAGAGGATCGCCGTATCAAGGGTTTCTGCTGAATACGGTTACAATAATTAATAAGCAGTCGCGGACAATAGTCCAGGGATGGTCTCGAAGGAATAACCCCTAAGCGAAGGCGTGAGAACCGAGCCGAAAGCTGCATGGCACCTGGTTGAGGTGTCTTTAACGGTGACTCTGGGATACCGGCAACCTCTCAGAGTATCAGCCTTATCCTTGCACGCGGGGCTCTACAAGGATGAACGAACCCTTTCCCTAGCTGCTCGTGGGAACAACAATGAAACCAACAAACCACCAAAATGTTGTAGATGCGGTTCAAAACGATCGAACGCGCAGAGCACCCAACAATGGATCGGCAAACAATGCCGATCATCCTAGAGTTCGGGGTGCTGAAAATAATTTAGATGGAAACACGACGACGAACCGGCGAAACGCCCACATTGAGTGGACGGATAAACTTAAGAATGGCGTGCTAGACTGCTGCGATGCCAGCATTATCCCTGTTCGCGGAGGCTTTACGGCGCGTATGCATACTCTGTGGTGCCAGAAACACCCAGAGCTTCAGCACGTTTCGCATCAGTCTTTGCGAAATCAAGCCGACTACCGCCGGAAAAATGGATATGTACGCGGAGCGCTTCCTCAACCGCTGCTTGAACAAGCTGCAGACGAAGATGAAACGACATTGAGACCAACCGCAGAAAGCAGGCACCTTCTGGAAGATGATCGCAATTTCAGTACAAGGAGGAACATCAACATGCAAGTTCCTCTTAAGCCCCAAGATCTGTCTGAAATGGATGCCTCCCTTCGTGGAGATATCTCGCAAGAGTCCGACCTCTGAACCATCAATTGCTCAGTTTATGGTGCTGCGAGAGCTTTGGCTTATTCAAATCGAAGACTGAAACCGACGATGGATCAAAAGACAAGAAGACGCTTGCATCAACTGAACAAGGAAATTGGATGGGCAAGACAGAATGCGTCCCGTGTTCAATGTGTGATTGACTACATAATATCTGGTAGGCCGTTCACGGAAAGGCTTCGAAACTTCGCCCAAGAACTAAGGACTTTGAATCGCACACTAAACAAGTCAAAGCTGCTAACAATCAAGCAGCATATTGTTGACAAAATAAGGATGTTATCTGACGCAAGGAGGAGGATACAGAAGAGGGAGAGATGGATCAGGGAGAATCAACAGTTTCTCGCTGACCCATCACGCCTCTTCAGTGATCCCCCTGTTTTTGTAAAAAATCCACCCAAGCCCAGGGAGGTAGAGACTTTGTGGAGATAAGTGTACAAGATCCCGAAAACACTAGAGTTGAAAGAAGATACTGACAATATCATCCGCTTCAAGGAGTTTTGCGACAGCCTTATAAAATCTGAGGAGGAGTATCCATCAGTCACTGCCGAAGAGGTGAGAAAAACACTTAGAGGCACGAAGAACTTTTCCGGTGCTGGACCAGATTGTATCAAGAACTTTTGGTGGAAGAAGTTTACTTCTATACACCAACATTTGGCCCGCATATTCACCTCATATTTAAAGTCGGAGACGCCCATTCCGCAGTGGCTGGTGTTAGGACGCACTACACTCCTACCGAAAAAAGGCAACTTGTCCAAACCAGAGAATTACAGGCCAATAACTTGTTTGAACACACTGTATAAGATCTTTACAGCTGTCCTAAACAACAGGATTGTTCGACGAATTAAGCCTGTATGGCGAGAGATGTACGAACAACGTGGCTCGAAAAAGGTCTAGGAGGCTGTCGAGAGAACCTGCTGATTGAACCTGCTGATATCGCCTAACGACGAATAACGTCACCTTTCAGAGGGGCACATTCTAAAATCTCTCTGTTAAAATAATTTAAGCGAAAAAAAAATAATAAGAGAAATTCTTGTTACAGTAAAAAAACCAAATATTCACGTGACCAAATTCATTTCAAAGCACGCACCTGCACTTACATAGACCGAGATATATATCTTCCCATGTAAAAATATTATTTGCTCGAAATTCTATCGAAAATTACTCAACATCCAACGGAAAATGATTCCAAAACGCCAGCGTAAAATCCATGTGGAATCCGCCTGGATGTTGGGCGAATTTCGCCCGGATTTCCACGCGAATGTCGTGCGAATTATATTTACCTGAGGCACTATTCATAATTAGTTTTCTTTGTAAGCATTTTTTCACTTTAATATTTAAACGCTGCTCGGTGGGTTCCTATCACCACTACACAGCGCTTCCTCGGGTTGCGGATAGAGGAACGGCCCATAAGGCTGAACAGCCCCTAAGGTTAACTGCGAATACAAGAATAAGCAGTCGCGGACAGCCGATAGGAACCAGTCGTGGGTGTGGTGAGCCCAGCAAAAGATATTGGCCCAGCACTGGTAGAAAATAGGTACACGACGACCATGGCTTGGGAGGACCCACCCAATCACGTTCACACGCAATGGGTGGGTCCTAGCAAGCCGAGGTGAAGCGTGTAACCACCTAGAAAAACAACCCGAACCAAAACTAAAAATCTTGTAAGGGAAAAATCCTGCTGCCCGTTGGACACCGCAGCGAGGACACTGCCCGCAAGGGATGTGTGGAATGATTCGCCTGTATCGGGCCAAAGGGGTATTGATGCCAGTAGGCGCGCTGCCTTGCAGGGGGATGTAAGGATACGAGGATCAAACTGTAATGTGTCTGACGACAAGTTGACATGGTCCTTGGCAGAGTCAGAAAGCTCCCATACTTAGACCTAGGGAGGTATGGGGGTTATCACTCCTGGGACAGTGGACTCACCTACGATCGGAATAGGATCCTAACGCGCGGATTATCTTGAAAATACCATGGCTAACTTGCAAAAACAAAAATCTACAGTTAAAGATCTAAGGGTGGGAACTCTAAACGCGCGTAGTCTAAATACTGGCGGATTTAGCGAACTCATTAAGATAGCAAATGATTACAAAACTGACTTAATAGCACTTCAAGAAACCTGCTGGCCTTGCTATTTCGCGTCAATTTCTAAGGATAACTATACTTTTCACTATGGGGGAGCTAAGAATTCCAGACTGGGGACCGGTTTTCTTATTAATAAACGAATTTTGCAAGCGGTTATCGACATGCAATTCATTAACGATCGGCTATCATACATTGTACTAAAGGGTAATTCCAGCAAACATGTATTAATCAATGTGCACTGCCCCACCGAGGATAAAGACGAAGACACTAAAGATCTTTTTTACGAAACAATCGAGGAGGTTTTTGACAAGTTTTTAACTTTTGACGCAAAAATAGTATTGGGAGATTTCAACGCGAAAATTGGAAAAGAACCGATGTATAGGCCTACAATAGGATCAGAAGGTTTGCATGATGCCAGTAATGATAATGGAACTAGAGTAATAAACTTTGCAGCTTCAAAGAACCTTGTTGTCAAAAGCACATATTTCAAGCTTAAAAATAAACACAAGGCCACCTGGACATCACCAGATGGTATCACTGACAATCACATCGATCACTTTCTAATTGACAGAAGACATCATACAAACATTCTAGATATAAGATCGTATATGGGAGCGGGTTTAAATTCAGACCATTTTCTCGTGATAGTAAGACTAAGGTCTAGGCTAGCGTTAAGTAAGAAGACAAGCCGCATAGAGCCAACAGTTCATTTCAACATAGATATGTTCAAAACAGCAACAGAAACATTAAATTATCAAGTTGAGATTTCTAATAGTTTCGACGCTCTCCAAGAATAGAGAGACGATAACAATAATTACGAGGAGGACCCGGAAACCCTGTGGAGCAATATGAAAAAGGCGATAAAGACAGCCTCAAAACTTACGATAGGTTTAAAGAAAGTAACCAAAAGCAAACCATGGTTTGACGAAGAGTGCAAACTCTGGTTTGAAAAACGTCGGAAGGCCAGACTAAGTAGTTTACAAATTTAGTGCGATCAAACACATAAGAAGTATCTCGAGATTAGTAAAAGTACAAATAGGCTTTATAGATCCGAGAAAAGGAAGTGCGAAAAGAATAAAATACTAGCAATAGAAACGCATAATAAACGAAATAACCCGCGTGAGATGTACAGGGGAATCAATTTTATAAGGAAGGCTTTCAAAGTAGAACAGAAGTAATGAGGGACGAAAATGGCAATCTAGTAGCCGATGCGACAGAGAGACTAAATTTATGGAAAGACTATTTCGATAAACTATCAAATGTACGCGAAGCCCCCGTTGAAAGTAATCTCGGCAAAATCCACACTGCTGATCTATTAATTGATGATCCTGCTGATATAGAAATAGAAATGGCCATAAAGAAGTTGAAAAATAACAAAGCCGCGGGCATCGACGACCTACCGTCAGAACTGATAGAAAATGGAGGCCCTTGCCTCACAAGGCAAATTTGTAAATTAATACGCGCAGTTTGGAAAACAGAACACATGCCGGAGGAATGGAAAACCTCTATTTTAATTCCTCTCTTTAAAAAAGGCGATAAAACAAATTGTAACAATTATCGGGGAATTTCCCTCGTGCCTTCGTGTTATAAGATCCTGTCTAATGTAATCTTAGATAGACTAACTCCTTTCGCCGAGGAAATCATTGGAGATTACCAGTGTGGATTGCGCCGAAACCGACCTGCAAGGGATCAAATGTTTACAATTAGGCAACTGCTAGAAAAAAATGCGAATTTAATGAAGTAGTGCATCAGCTGTTTATCGATTTCAAAAAAGCTTACGACTCTATTATACGCGCACGAATGTACTGGATCCTAGAGTTCTTGGGTGTACTAAGAAAATTAGTTAGACTTATCGAAATTTGCTTACGCGGCAGTAGGGGCAGAATACGCGTAAACAGAAGTTTATCTGAAGAGTTCTCGATCCGCGATGATCTGAAACAGGGCGATGCACTTTCGTGCGTCCTTTTTAACTTAGTTTTAGAATACGTGGTTAGACAAGTGCATGCGAATCCGACCGGTGCTACCCTGAATGGGATAATACAAATTCTTGGATACGCGGATGATCTCGACTTACTAGGGGATGATAGAGAAACGGTAGCTAAAAATGCAGAAATCTTGATCACAAAAGCCAAAGATATTGGCTTGGAAGTTAGCGAATCGAAGACAAAATATATGACCGTCGTCAGAACCGAACAAAGTAATCATGACGGGCATCTAATGGCCGGAAATATGAAATTCGAAAGGGTTAGTAAGTTTAAATACCTCGGGTCTATTATAACTAGCGAAAATAAGATTAAAACGAAAATCAACGCGCGGCTGCACGCTGGCGATTGGTGCTATTATGCAGCAAACACCCTACTAAAATCGTGATCGCTATCGAGAAACATCAAAGTGAGAATTTACAAAACGATAATAATGCCGGCCGTCATGCACGGGTGTGGAACTTGGGCGCTGACGAAAGGAGAGGAGAATAGGTTTAGAGTTTTCGAAAATAAAGTACTTAGAACTATCTATGGACCAAAAAGGGACGAAGAGACAGGTGAATGTAGAAAACTGCATAATGATGAGCTGCATGGTCTCTACTGGTCAGCAAATATTAATAGAGTAATGAAAGCGCGTAAATAAAGATGGGCGGGGCATGTAGTAAGAATGGGATATGAAAGAATAGTGGCGCAAGTTTAAAGAGGGAAAGCGATTGGTAAGAGACCTCTAGCCAGACCGAGAAACAGATGGGCGAAAAACGTAAGGGATGATCTAAAAGAACTAGGACATGATTACTTAAACTGGATGGAGGATGCACAGGATAGAGATGTGTGGCGGTCTCGGGTAGATGTGGCAATGAACTTTCGAGTTCGAACTGCTAATCTATAATAATAATAATAATATTTAAGCGCGAAAGCTAATGATAATTGGAAGTGGCTCCACATTTTCGTGATTAAATTATTATGCATCTTTTTGTATTTTTTTTTAGGACACGTTCTTTTAGCCAGAATCGTCTCGGAGGTATAGTTGGTTTTTTCAAAGCGTTCCTCATCACGACTCCATAGAACTTTTTAATACCTCGAGGCGATTGCTGATTTTTTTTATCAATTGCGCAGTTTTTTGTTCCTTCCGTGAAATGCGAATTTGTGCACTTAGGTCCTCATGCCGTGTTATACTTAATATATTTAGTGTTTAAGATTCCGACGTGGAATCCCCCATTACGTATATAAAAAAAAACTCCTATGGTATCGCATACCAATTATTTTGATATTTGCTATTATCTAGATAAATTTTACGTGAATCTCAGTACATCTTAAAATTTTGAAAAATAATGTTTAGCGATTTTTCCTCCCAATAAACTAGAAGAGCTGGGTACGTTGTGCAAATTGCTCAAATACAGCGGGGAAAGTTGTGGAGAATGATCAGTGTAAGATCTACTGGAATTTCTCACTCTCCACCACTCAACGTATCAGTGCTACGAAGCCTGACATTGTCCTCCAAGATCTGAAGAACAAGATCATTTACGTGATTGAATTCTCGGCACCAGCCGATGGTAATATCACGGCAAAGGAGGGAGAAAAACGGGCGAAATATCAAGCACTTCTTTTCGAGCTGAGTAGGCTGTACCAAGGCTACAAAGTCCATCTTATAATTCTCATAATCGGCTGCCTTGGAGGTATGAAAGCTTCATTTATTAGCCAACTCAACAAGATTCCGGCTTGCCAGCGTCATGCTCATTTCATCGCGAACCGGATGCAAAAGGCTGTTCTCCTGGGATCACTCCATCTGGTCCGTCAACACTGTTCCTCTTAAATTCTACAAAGATTGGTAGCTCTGAAAAAGTATCCAGAGGTGAAACTTCATCTCCAACTGTCTTGTCTGCCGCGTAAGGTCATCCGCAGCTAGAGACCTGACTCCAAGGAACAGTGTTGCCCGATGTTATCACGCGTAAATTTCCCACTCTTGCTTCCCTTCTAGGACAGAAGGAGCAGAAGCGGATGACGTACACGTTCCAGTAGCTTTGGGATTGGTTTCTTTAAGGAATCATGATCGAAGCTTCCGGAGCCTACAACTTCTCAAAGATAAAGATCTTTTTTACGAAACAATCGAGGAGGTTTTTGACAAGTTCTTAAGTTTTGATGCAAAAATAGTATTGGGAGATTTCAATAAGAAAATTGGAAAAGAACCGATGTATAGGCCGACACGCTCAGTTGGTTAGACGCTCGGACTTCACCTCAGAGGTCCGGGGTTCGATCCCTGAGCCGGCACCTCTTGAAATTTTTCTATGTACCTTTACCGAGGTTCTGGTGGTTCGGAACCCACCTTAAGCTGTAGGTCCCCCCCACCATGCACTTGACTGCAACTCAGTCCGTGAGTGATGGGGTAAAAACCAAGCTTTGTCCAATATGTCAGGGTACACGTTCTTATCAGGCCACTTGATTGCATTATAATAATGCGTCCGTGACTGATAATATATACCGGGACAACCCCGTGCATAATATCCAAACAAACAAAAAATCCAACTCTAGCCAAAAATGTCTTCGACATATTGGGATGTAAACATCTTAAGCCTGAGAGAAAAATGAGTTTCCTCATTTTTATAAAATTTTGTATCCTCTTTTTATTTATTATCCACTTCCCCCATCCTGTACTTGACTGTAACCCAGTCCGTAAATGATGGGATAAAAATCAGGCTTTGCCCAATATGTCAAGGCACACGCTATTATCAGATCACTTGATTGCATTATAATAATGCGCCCGTGACTGATAATATATATCGGGACAGCTCCGTGCATACTATTCAAAAAAAATTTTTTTTAAATTCAACTCTAACCAAAAATGGCATCGACATAATGGGCTGTGACCATTTTCAACCTGAGACATTCATAAATCATTAATAAATTAATATATCCACTGTTATATTAAATATAAGGTTGAAATTTGTGAACATTTTCATAGTCAAATAATGATATGAGAAAATTTATTTGATGCATTTTAATGATGTTCTTCATCCATTTCTAATAGCTTGAACTAAAGCCTTTGAATTTTCATCTTTTATTGCAGTTCTGCATCGATTTATGGTATTCGTTGCGGCCTTGCCAACTGAAAGAAAAAAAAAACATTGCAAGACTGTGACGCAATTTTGTTTAAACAATTGAAGATACAGCCATAAAAAACTTTTAAAAAATGCTTATTGTTTTACTTTGGTAAATATATAAAGTCTTTTTATTGAGAATCAAATTCAATTTGAATGGTGCATTTAGAAAAATATTAACATACCTCTGATTCTTGCAGCATTTTGTACTCCAATGTGAAGTTCTTTTAGAGCGGTATTCAAATCTGTATAGTTTTTTGTTCTAATTTCCTGTTCCCTGATAAAATTTTCACCGAGTTTTTGTATCTGTGTTACTCTTTTTTTCATACCTTCTCCATCGTCAAGGATTCTTGAATCCTCCAAACGGATCATTAAAGCTTTCAGAATGTTGGTAACTCCTGCGGCTTCAGCTTGAAGTTTTGCCTCACTACCCTTCAACTCTGAAATAGAAATATATATATATATATATATATATGGGGCATTCTCCGTGAACTCAGCCCCCCCCCCCCCCCTCACACTTTAATTTGTGAGATAAATAGACCCTATAGGGCTTAAAATTTTCGCCGAAGCTTCTACTTTTTAGTGCCGTACGGCACTTTATGATTTTATGAGTACAAATTAGGTACGCAATAAAAGGTTTTCGTGGTGGCTGATTACGAATTTTGTATTCTTTTAAAAAAATTCCAAGATGGTGACTCCAATATGGCCGCTGAAATGTGTAAAAATCATTTTATGTCATAAAAGAACGAGTTGGGTATGCAACCCCAGCTGAAAATTCCTTTACAGGAACGTCCGCAGGTTCCTGGTACACTGGTTCCTGCCGCGCATCCTGCGAGGGAACGTGCGTACGTTCCTGTAAAGGAACCTGGATATTCAAATACCTGCCCTAGTTCGGAAAGAGGTTCCGTTCCGATCCTTTCCGAATTGTATGGGACCTTTGCTTCCGATTTCTTTCCGAACGTCGAGCTGTCCCATGAACCTTTCCGAGTCTTTCCGAATGTCCCACTTTCCGACTTCTTTCCGATCATTCAATATTTATATTCTAGTAATGATAATATTTTTTTATCTTCAGAGCATTTTAAATTGCAGTAGTCCTATTGATTCCTGCGTTGAATCCAGCGAAGGCTATTACTAAAAACCTAGAAATTTCATAACTCAGAAAGCCTTTTTGACTTTCGTAGGTTACGTACATTATTGCTGCACATTATCACATCTAAACTTTCCAAATTTCGAATATTCCATTTAGCCATCTCTCATTTGTAATTACTATGATAAGTCCTTTATAAAATTCCTTTTTTGTATGGTAAAAATAATACACTATGAAATATAAATTGCACTGAGCTGGACTGAATGATGAAAAGCCATTGAAGCGTCACTTTGATCGGTTTCCATATTTATAATAAGAAACAAGGTTTACTGAAAAAGTAACTAAGCCTGCAATAACGTTTTACTGCAAACACTGGAAAGCACTATGGGAAAATAGGAATATCCGAAATTTGTTGTGATTTCAACGATTTTAATCAAGAATCTTCGGGAAAGCTTTGACAGCATCTCATCGTCTCTGCTTGTCTCCAGCGCCATTTTGATCTAAGACAATCTAAGATTGTCGCTTACTCACTCACTCGCTTCGAGTTGTGCAATCCATGAACCCAATCGATAGTAACTATTCGATTGCACTGATGCTCGACTGAACCAAAACAATTGAATGCCATTATAAGTTTTAAAAAATGTTGTTAATGAGCGTCAACATCTGCCAATGTTAATGATTCTTGTAGATCTCACGAATAATATAATCACATTCAATTGCTTTGCTACAAATGACCTTTGGTTCAATCGAGCTCAGTGTAATCGAATACCTGCCATAATCGATATGAATGGAATCGAAAAAACAAAATGGCGATGCAAGAGACACTGATAGCTATTTTTCTAAGAGTTTTATTCAGAATCACAAAAATTTTCGGAAATACCTATTTTCCCATGGCGTTTTCAGTAAAAATTATATCCAGATTAGGGCAAATTATATCTCATATGCAGTTTTTTTTTACGATACAAAAAAGCAATTTTATGAAAAGAGGAAATTCAGCAATGAAAAATGATAGTTGCGCAAATGGAATATTTGAAGTGTGAAAGTAAAAAAGGCTTTCTTACTAGTTATGACATTTTCCTATTTATAGGTTTTCAGGAAAAATCTGTGTACGACCGTTTATTTATAATAGAGAATAAATAACAGTGAGACATACAGAAGAAAATTCAAAAGTTAAAGATAATTTTATTGATTTGTTGAAAATTCAGCAGAACATGAATACAATAGTATATTATGCGCCGAGGTGCATAATGAGGGTCTTTACGCGACAAGCGGCAATGCTCGCAGGACGATCGAAGCCGAGGCGAAGCCTAGGCGAGATAAGTCCTGCGACCATTGTAAGCGAGTCGCATGAAGTCCCGAATTCTGCTCATTGGCGCATATATTATTTTATATGTCGACGGTGCATTTACAAGTTTTGTTGCGAAAGCGTAGAGTATCGTAATGTTGTACATTACGATACAGCGGAGCGTAATGTGAAGAGTGATCTTCCGCTGTATCGTAATGTACAACATTACGATACTCTACGCTGTCGCATAAAAACGCGTTAATGCACCGGAGTCACATAAATATATTTATTATTTTTATATTAATTTTAGTTATATGTGACGTGCGCCGAAGAAAGGGGGCTTACTCTGGAAAGCGTGATTTTTCAGGACGAGCGATCGAAGTCGACCCGATAGACGCGACTTTTAGGAGAGAGGGAAGACTAAGGAAATCTTCCCAATCCACTTGCCACTACATTCTTACGCATGTAGCGGCGCTGCTCACGGACGGGGTATAGATGAGACGCGGAGATGTAGTGGTGAGTGATGGGAGGTGTTTCACGGGATCTCGAGCGAAAGCACGATTTCTCGGGTACGTATCAACTCAATTATTAGCAATAATAACGCTCGGAATTTTTTTTCGATAGTTTCATTAAAAAGAGCAACTCAAAAACTATCGAAAAGTGTAAAAACCTCGATTTCGATTTTTTTAGAGTAAGCCCCCTTTCTTCGGCGCACGTCACATATTTCTTTTTATATTTCATTATATTTATACATTTATTTCAAGTAACATTTAATTCATTTAATTTTAAACAAAATTTCATAAATTTATTAGTGAATTATATGTTATTATTTATTATATTTAGGTATTTATTTAAAAATGAAAAAAATATATGTATATAATACATGTACAATAATTACATAATTTACTTCATATTTTACATTGCACATTTATTCAGAAAGAAATCGGAATGTTCGGAACGATAATAAACTAATGCGACACAGGTGAAAATTTGGAATCAGCTATTAGGACACTGTGACATTTATTCGGAAAGAAATCGGAAAGGTTCAGATAGAAGTGGATGCAGTGGGAGACTTCGGAGAAAGTTCGGAAATACGTCGGAAACCTTCGGAAAGAGAGGCGTTCGGAAAGAAATCGGAAGCAAAGGTCCCATTCAATTCGGAAAGAGTCGGAACTGAACCTTCTTACCAAGCCTTTCCGTTCCTTCCGCTAGGGTGTGAAGATTCCTGTATCATCCAGGATGTTGCTGCACGAAAGGCTGGGCAAGACAGTACGCGTCCCGCATTCAGTGTATAATGGATTACATAACATCTGGCAGGAATTTCACTGCCAAGGTTCGAAAGTTCGCGCGCGAACTGCGGATCCGTCATAACACAATAAACAAGTAAAAGCTATTGACCATCAGGCAGCATATTGCTGACAGAATACGAGTACTATCTAACGCTAAGAGAAGTCTAGAGCGGAGGGAGAGGTTGGTCAGAGAAAATCAACAGTTTTTATCTGACCCATCTCGACTCTTCCAAGACCCTTCAGTTATTGTCGACCATCCGCCCAAACCAGAGGAGGTCGAAGCATTTTGGAGAGAAGTCTACGAGGGTGCAATGCCCTCATGACAGCTGAGGAGGAATGCCCACCTATCACTGCTGAGGAGGTGAAGAACGTATTAAGAGGCATGAAGAACTATTCCGCTTCCGGTCCAGATGGTATCAAGACCTTCTGGGGGCAGAAGTTTCCTTCAACCCACCAGCATCTGGCCCGAATTTTCACCTTATATCTAAAGTCGGAAGAGCCTATTCCGGAGTGGTTGGTGGAAGGGCGCTCAGTGCTCCTGCCGAAGACGGGTAACTTAGCTGACCCTAATAATTACAGGCCAATAAATTGTCTGAACACACTGTATAAGATCCTTACAGACATCCTTAATGATAGGATTCTTCGGACAATTGGACCTGTGCGGCGAGAGATGTATGAACAATGCGGCTCAAAGAAAGGCGTAGCAGGATGTCGGGAGAACCTGCTCATCGATAGATGTGTTTGTAAAGACGCAGCATCCGATCAGCGATTCATATCGATGGCCTGGATTGATTACCGGAAGGCTTTCAATTCAACCTCCCATAGACTTGAAATCTGTCTGTTAGAAAGCTTGAAGATTCATCCACACATCGTGAGGTGCATACAGAGATTAATGCCGCTTTGGAAAAGCAGATTTACTATCTCATCGGGAAAACATCGTGTGATCACTAACAGTTTCACCTTTCAGAGAGGTGTGTTTCAGGCCTCACATTATTGCCACTGTCTCTCGCACTTCGTTATTCCGAAGGGTACCTCTGTGAAAAACCTGGAGATCGAAAGCATAAGGACACTCATGTATTTTACATGGACGATGTCAAGATCTATGCTAGAAATAAATAGAAACTCCATCAAGCTCCAAAAATTGTCAAAGGGTACACTCAAGACGCGCTATACGGCACCCTAGCGCTGGAGAGACCTATACATACCTGCGCGTGCCACAGAGCCGCATTCAGGACGTGACATCTATAAGGGATACTCTCCGAAGCAGATACAAACGTCTCATCCTTCAGATTTGGTCTTTCGAACTGTCGGTTAAGAACAAAGTATCTGCAACGAACATGCTTGCCGTACCGTCAGTACCCTATTCATTTGGAGTGGTTCCATGGACGAAGGATGAGCTGAGATCCGTTGATATCGGGACGCGGAAGGTTTTGAACATAAACAAAAGCATGCACCTTAATTCTTCTGTTCCTTGACTTTACATCTCACGCCGCTTAAGTGGTCGCGGAATACTGAATCTTGAATCTCTTCACAACAGGATTATTCTGGATACAGCACATATAGTTGCAAATGGACGATACCGTCTTCTTAAAATGGTCAGGAAACATGAAGAAGCGGGCAAAGAGCCGTTTCTGTACAAAGCAGCGGAGGAGGCTGCTGAGACACTCGGCCTTCACTTAAATACCAGGGGTGAGCAAAATTCATCACATCTCATCCATCTTGAATACTCACTTCTGAAGGCCTTGATTAAGAAAGCACAGGAGAAAAACTTCTTCGAAGAGCTCCTCGATAAGAGGATGCACGGCGTCTTCCACAGAAATGTGGAGGATCAGTCGATGTCTTATGAGCTAACGCATGCTTTCCTTAAATCATCCGGATTGAAGTCGGGCACGGAGAGTTTCATTTTGACATGTCAAGACGGTGGGATTTCCACTCTAGCATACCGTCGCCACATTTTGAGCCAAGATATTCCCGATGATAGCTACAGAGCGTGTCCTGCACACCTCGAGCATCTAGGACACATACTATCTAGTTGCCCAACTCATGCGCGAATGACCTACATCCAAAGGCACAATGCGGCACTCAGAGTGCTTTATTACCACCTCTGTCGCTCTTACGGTATTGGCCCAAATACCTCTTTACTAAACGCTCCTAGGGATATTGAGTCATTTGTCGAAAATGAGAAGTGCCGTATACACTGGAACTTCATATTCTCGACAATTGTTTCTGTTGCGCACTCGAGGCCTGACATAGTTCTCCTTGACTCCGAGAAACGAACTATGTTCGTTATCGAATTTTCGGCACCAGTTGACAAAAACGTCACAGCCAGGGAATAAGAAAAGAAAGAGAGGTATAAAGATCTTATGAGGGAGTTGCGACGGTTATACCCCGAGTATTCTGTCAACCTAATCTTCTTAATCATCGGCGCTCTTGCAGTTGCCAAAGCTTCACTGCTTAATAGCCTGTAAAGCATCCCTGTGTGTCAACGAAATTCTAAGACACTTGCGGGGAAAATGCAGAATGCGGTCGTCCTTGGGTCGCTCCTTGTCCTCAGGGTGCACGAGGCTCTCGCCGGATCGTCGTATTGAACTTATCGCAGACCGTAACCACCTATCTCACGGTCGTGAGACGTGTTTACAGCTGAAATTTTACCGCGATTTCGCTGGGAGGGGGTGCAATTTTTCAGATTAGCACCCGCTCCCGGCGAAATACTGCGGTTGTCCTTATGAAAAACTTTTAACTATATATATATTCTTCTTATAACTTCGGTTTCAGTTTCGATTCCTTTGGAATAGAGTGCAGAGCGTGTCATGCACACGCTGAGTACCTAGAACACATACTATCGGGGTGTCCGACCCACGCAAGAACAACGTATATCTATAGACATAATGCGGCCCTAAGAGTACTTTATTACCACCTTTGTCGCTCTTACGGTGCTCGTCGTGACCCTGCCCTGCCGAACGCTCCAAGAGATATAGAGTCAATTGTCCGAAACGAGAAGTGCCAGATTTTCTGAAACTACGATTTTCGGGCAGCAGTCTCCGTTGCGCACTCGAGGCCTGACATTGTTCTCCAAGACTTCGAGAAGCGAACCATATTCGTGATCGAATTCTCGGCTCCGTCAGAATACAACACCACTGCGAAGGAGAAAGAAAAAGAGGAGAGGTATCAAGACCTTAAAAGAGAGCTGCAACGACTGTACCCAAAATATTCGGTACGAGTAATTGTCCTTATGATAGGTGCTCTCGGAGGTGCGAAATTGTCACTGGTTCGTAACCTTGAAGCCATACCCGCGTGCCAAAAATATGCTAAGGCACTAGCAAGATGGATGCAGAAAGCTGTCATCCTTGGCTCGCTTCGTGTCCTCAAGACACACGAGGGTTTCGCTGGCCTGTCATTGTGATTTCGTCGTGCCCTGTGACCACCCATCTCACGGATGTGAGACGTGGCCATAGGTGTATTTTACCGCGGTTCTACTGGGGGCTATTGACATTTTTTTTATGGCAGTTGCTCTCAGTGGTACGCTGCGGTGGTTGTTCAACTTTTTTTCCAATTATATACATAGATACATACATATATACACATATATGGAAGTTTCCCACCTGGTCGGGAACCTGTACAGGATCCTCCCTAGGGAATTTCTTGCAGTAACATCCACGATAATACAGGAACCTGTACAGGTATTTGAATATCCAGGTTTCTGTGCAGGAACGTGCGCAAGTTCCCTCGCAGGATCCGCGGCAGAAACCGGTGTACCAGGAACCTGCGTACAAGATGGCCGCTGAAAAGTGAAAACATTATTTTATTTCATTAAAGTACGAGTTGGGTATGCAAAAAAGTGTTTTCGTGGTCGCTGATTTGGAATTTTGTATTAGTTTAAGAAAATTTCAAGATATAGCACTGATTCGTATGTTTATGTGCCGTCGACATTAGCGTTATCCAACCCGAATCGAAATTTAGACCCTACTTTGAACCTGCAGCTCCTCACTAGAACCGGCTTTGACGCTATTCAAACCTACAGCCCCTACTTTGAGGTTTTTAGTCCTAGAGAATGAAACATTAGAGCCTCCTTTGACTCCGTTTGAACCTACAGGCCCTACTTTGAATATTCAAAAGCTACACCCAGGAAACAAAAACCCATTGAAAAGGCCACTCCGTGAATTGCGTATCTGTCACTTGCAGATTAAGATTGTTAAAACTGTATCGGTTTGCGACTATGTGAATCGGTCAGTTTCTCGACATTAGCAGTAATAAAGTATCTGTAAGCAAAAAGGAAAGGATTCTTTCTACAAATATTATTTTCTTACAAAACCGAAACTAAAGTTTCCATTTTAGCCTTAAGGTATCGAATGCTATCGTCCCAAGTAGTCAGAAAAGAATGTAAATCAGATTTTCGACTTTCGGAAGACAACCAAATTTGGAGGTTACGGACAAAAAAATGTAATGAAAAATTGTCGGACTAGTCTGTAATTTCAACCGGAATCGGTTTCCTTCTCTTGAGGAATCTTTTTACCACGAAGGAATAGTAAGGAGTGGTATCACCCTATGTGTTTGGTGAGCAGAGGTGGAACAAGTGACGTCCAAGAATTCGTTAATGCTTGCTACGAATGAAAACTCGTACGCTCCCCCGTGCACATGCGCAGAGCTGTTTTCGCAGTCACATGTTATACCCACTCAATATGTTACCTTTTGACATCTCGATGCACATGTCGGTTATGTTCGTTTGTTTATGTTCGTTCAATACACAAGTTCGAAACTTCAAACGCGTGTTGACATCGATGGCATGGCAACCGCCAGTGCGCATGTGAACGGGGCAGCATAAGAGTTTTCATTCGTAGCTAGCATTAACGAATTATTGGACGTCGCTCGTCCCACTCCCCACTTACAGGGATACTACTCCTTACTATTCCTTCGTGCTTTTTACTAAACTGAAATGAACTTCAACGATATTTGACAAATAAGTTTTCGAATGATATGATGAAAAACAATACAAACAAAGAATTGTATACTTCATGTGTTTTGTCTCAATATTAAGTTCTTGAGGTACAGTTGATAGTAAACGTATTTCTGCAGAGAAGGGAACCCGAAATAAAAGTGGGGTCTAAATAGAATTGAAATAGCTGCTTATTTTGAACCTACTCTGATGCTCCAGCGCCTACAAAGATAGGAGTTATAGGTTCAAAGTAGGGCTTAAATTTCGACTCGGAAATGTGCACCACGAGGAGGTTGCGCAGTCGGTCTTATACATCGCTTGGCCCTGAAAAGGGCCGTTTCATATATTTGCAGTTTCTCATCTGATGGAATAAAATGGTCAATTGACGAAGACAAGTAAAAACAATCAGATAAGAAACTGCAAATATATAAACCCGCCCTTTTCAGGGCCAAGTGATGTGCAAGACCTCCTCGTTGTGCACATTGGGTAACGCTAATGCCGATGGCACATAAACAACCCGTGTAGAAATTGCCAAATTGTTGTCCAATTACAAGTTTGGCCCCAACTTGGAAAATTATTTCATGGCTACAACAGGGTTAATATCTTGAATCTAGTTTAAACCAATTCTGTTTCACAGCTCTTGATTGCAGCGCCATGAACTTGGCTGTGCACTTATTTTCAGTCGAGCTCCATATTTTACCACGTGAACACAAGTAGACGACAAGTAGGTTGGTTTGAGGTTATATTGGCGTTTGTTTTTGTGATTTCGTCTGTATCAATTATTAGTGTCTGATTCAAATAATCGAAAATGCCGAAAGTGAAAAGCACTCGCCGTGTTCGGAGACATCGAGCATTTTCCAACATTCCAAGATTCCAGAACGAAAACGAAAGTAAGTAAAGAAATCATAAGTAATTTATGTTTATAACGCAATGAAATCAAACCTAAAAAAATTGAAATTTATGATAATATATTGTTATAGTTTAACTTGAAGTTCATTTCAAAATTTCCAATTGTTTCATTTTACAGGAGTTGTTCGTGAAAGATATAAGTCCACTGAGGATGAAGTATTTCTTCATTTCGGAACGGTCTTCAGTAATTTCAAATATCGGGATGGCAATTGAAAGATGAGGCGGGCGACGAATCATCCGGTTCAAGATTAAGATTTTTCTTGAAAAGTTCAGCCACTTGAAATGTTTCTTTTAATTAAACAATTTTACTTTTATAAATTTTTTACTCATTCTTTTATTTCTAAAAACAATTTTTTATTTTAATGCGGCTGAGACAAGAAGAATTAATGAAGCCAAATTGGAGCCAAGTCGGTCGGTAAGTTAGACTCTGGCCGGGTTATGCGTTTCATTTGTAGTTTGGTTCTGTCTAAATTCTCAATTTGGGGCCAAGTTTCTCCTATTTTGGGCCCAGCTAGCGTCACGACAATTTTTCCACACGGAACATAAATCAATGCTATATCTTCTGGATGCTTTTAGCAGCACTACAAAATGTATGAAAGCCTGAATCAGAAATCAGTGACCCCGAAAACCCTTTATTGCATATGCAACTCGTACCTTTATGACATAAGATGATTTTCACACATTTGAGCGATCATATTGCAATCGCCATCTGGAAATTTGTTCAAACTAATACGAAATTCGTATGCAGCGACCACGAAAACGCTTCGTTGCATACCCAAATCGTACTTTAATGAAATAAAATGATTTTTACACTTTTCAGCGGACATCTTGGATTCGCCATTTTGGAATTATCAAAAAGTTATACAAAATTCGTAATTAGCGACCACGAAAACCCTTTATTGGATACCCAACTCATACTTCTATGACATAAAATGATTTTTACATATTTCGGCGGCCATATTGGATACGCAATCTTGGAATTTTTAAAGAAGAATACAAAATTCGTAATCAGCGACTACGAAAACCCTTTATTGCATACCAAACATGTACTTATATGACACAAAATGATTTTTACACATTTCAGCGTCCATGTTGGATTCGCCATATTGAAATTTTCTGAACTGATAGAAAATTCTCAATCAGCGACATCCAAAACACTTGAAAAGTGAATTGCAAGAATAAAGATTATGTTTTAGAAATCGAATTTGGAACTATATGAACAAGTAGTTGAATGGGGACCCTGAAAAAGTATAAATTACTTGGTGTTGATTTAAAATTACCTGCTGAGTCTGCGTTATGGAAATGTATTTGAAATAATTATCATTTTCATAGATTTGATATTATTGTTTGTTTCTTCAGGGTCATCCTTATCTCCAAAATTTTTGACAATGCTCTAATGAATGTTCTCTGGGAAATAATTCAGTTTCAGTAGATCTTCGTTTCCAAAAAAAAATTCTTAAAATCTACAGAAACGTCGGGAGAATCATTTAAGATTTTTCAGGCTTTTCTTATAGATGAAAACACACTAGAAAAAATTAGACGTGCTTGAAAATTAATAAATGTAAGCACAGTCGATTTTTGATAGACTGAGGTTTGAATTTTTTCAAATTACCTATTTTCAGTTGACTTCAAGAGATATTTAAAACACCTGAAGAGTTTTAACTGATAGAAACATACTGGGAGAAAAGTTAATATGTGTGCAATCCAAACCAAAGAAAAAATCAGTTTTCCAAGGAGTTATTTTTTTATTTTTTCGAATTATCTTTTTCCAACTGGTATTACAATTTTATTTCGACATCCTCATGATGAGAACTGATAAAAATTCTTCTTAAAAAAATTGTCCAATCCAGAAAATCAGAAGAAAAGAGGCATCAAGTTTTCTAATTTATCATCGTTGTATTTCTTTAAATAAATTATCAGCTTCATTGTTGTTAAGAGTGAGAGTAAATGTAAATGAAACTTGATTCTCGTTATCTTTGTCACAGAGAGTGAGCGACTCAATATAAATTTATCTATATAATAACTGGTTCCGAATTAGTCAGTAAGCGTACTGACGAGAATTCGATAACATCTGTAATCGATATGTACCGGCAAAATTACTATTCTGCAAATTGTGTAATGGTGTCTTGCAAAAAAATTAATCTAGTGTAATAGTGTATTGCATAAATAAACATACACATTGTTTATTAACTTAAAAAACTATTAACCTCCTTGCTTCTCTTTTGCCATATTATGAATCATCTATAAAAATACAATTTTCATAAACATTTGGGGGCTCGTCCGGGATTGTGAGGTGTGTTTTTTAGTGGATTCTGAAACATTAAAACAAAAAAATGCAGTTTCCAACGATTAAACGTTTCGAACACTCCACATTTAACATGGCGTCACGTCGGTTAATTTGAAATCGAACTGTTCAGACTATTACACTGATTTTTCCAGAAATAAGTTGTGCCTTCTTTTTTCTCTTTTAAGTAATCGTACAGTATGTACGTTTACAACAGTGCAACATCAATAAATATTTGATTAGGACAGTGACTAGTGCAAATTCAAATTTTTATATGAATGTGTGTGTTCTCAAGTGAACAAGTTCACAGCGACGAAGCATATATCTTCTTAAAGTCAAAGTAGTGTGCTCACGCAGACGAGTGCACTTGCTTGATAAAACGCTTCTGATATATAACTCAATGCTCATTGTGCTTTAGCACTACCTCTCTGCTAATAGTGGCTTTCTCTCACTATGGCAAAATATCGTTCGACCAGAATTTATTTTGGTATCTCTATGAAGGATGCATTCCTGCTGTCCAGCTGATAGAAGTTTTCTTCTGTCACGTATAAAATTCTGAGTAATCCTCAGTTTTTAAAGGGAAGTTCATGAAAACTTCCCCCTTTTTTTTGCTCTCTTCTTGGTCTACAGGAGATATACTACCCCAAGAACTGCAAAACGATGTTACTGCCAGCTGTCAACTTTACCAAGGAAATTCTACTGCAGCGTGAGGTTTTTTAAAAATTTATGCTTTCATGTTTAAAGCTTCTTCTTTTTTTTTGTAGCACTATCAACGTAAGTCATAAATATTCTAATCATGTGAGCTTGCTCATTATTTTCAATTTGAATCATTATGAATAAAATAATGTTCTCTCATTGAAACAGTAATTTTCTAAATATTGTTTAAAAATTACTGTTAAAATGGAAACGGATCTAAAAACTTTAGGAATACAACTACAAAAATTGCATGATTCGATTTTACGAACAGAATCGAATTATAAAAAAATTCCCACTGCGAAAAGAAATATTACCACTGCACGTGGACGTCTTGATTTATTGAAACAAAAATGGGAACAATGTATAGATTTGGACTCAATAGTTCACAAACTCGCTTCGGCGGAAGATCGACTGAAAGTTGAATATTTTACTCAAAATCATTTTTTAAAAATCGAAGATGCCTTTCATGGTGTTTGCGACTTTATTAATTGTCAAATTGATGCTTTCCTTCCACATGAATCAGAACTTCAAGAACGTTCTTTTAGGGAAAATGTCATACATCAGAATTCCAATGTTCTCAAGTTACCAAAAATTAATATTCCATCTTTTTCTGGTAATTATACGGATTGGGAAAATTTTCGCGATCTGTTTGAAGCTCTAATTGTACACAACGATTCTTTGTCAAGCATTATACGTTTTCAGTATCTAACGGGATCTTTGATTGGAGAGACCGAACATTTAATTAAACACATTAACCCTTTCAGGGGCAGGTGCCACTATAGTGGCACCCTAGTTTTCCTCGGTTTTTTCTTTATAGCTTGTATAATTTAAGCTCTAGATGGCTCTAATCTTTTGTCATTGAATAAGGAATGCATAGAGAACAGGTTTCTCGGCTCAAGATTTAGAGAATCACTATATATAATTAGTTATAAACAATTACCAACAAAAAAATGTAGAGATTTTCAATTAAATTCGGCTATGAGCTTATTTTACAACCAAATTTACTGATATTTGGTATGCAGGGGTTTTCAAGGTCGCTGATTACGAATCCAGTGTCAGATTTTGGAAATTCAAAATGGCGGATCCAATATGGCGACCTTATCGTAAGAAAAATTCACAAAATTCAATTATTTCAGCTGGTATTACTTGTGTGGGGGTTTTTGAGGTCGCTGAATACGAATCCAATTTTGGATTTCAGAAATTCAAGATGGCGGATCCAATATGGCGGCCTAATCGTAAGAAAAATTCACAAAATTCAATTATTTCAGGTGGTATTACTTATATAGGGGTTTTTGAAGTCACTGGATACGAATCCAGTGTCAGATTTTGATAATTCAAAATGGCGGATCCAATATGATGGCCTTATCGTAAGAAAATTTCACAAAATATAATTATTTCAGCTAGCACTGCTTGTATAGGGGTTTTTGAGGTCGCTGAATTTGAATCTAGTCTTAGATGTTAAAAACTCGGAATAGTTGTCAAATATGGGAGTTTTCACATAAATTACATATTTTCATGTAATTTTTTGGGCTAGATATTGAATAGCATTATAATTATATCAATAGAATGCATGAGTAAAACAAACTTTTGCAGATAGTGCTTTGTACAGTCCAAGCTCCGAGCATAGCTGTTTTCGCGGCTGTAGGGGAGTATAATTCCAAGAAGCCATAAACCCCCACTCTAAGCGCGGTCCCGCTCGACTACGTGGAGCGTCAGCTATGAAATGCATCGATCGCGACTGACGCTAAAGTGGTGGGGGTAGCGCTCGAGCGAGAAATCGGAGAAGCGGACATGCTCGGGGCGGCCATGATCGGAGCTTGAACTGTATTTGAACACCGTTTCCGAAAATACTAAATAAAAAAGTGCAGCAGTAATTACCTTTATAACTTTTTTTAGTATACCAGAAAAAGATTATATTATTCAAGAAAGAATAAACAAGCTTTCGTGTTTTCGAAATTTTGACCGTGTTGGAGACCATGTTTGAGTGGCGGGCTAATGGTCAAAATAGTGCGATCACAGTTTTGACTTTGTGATACGTTTTCTGATTGATCAGTTGAAGAAGATAAGTGAGTAATTTCGATAAATCAAGAAATTTTGACCGTGTTAGAGATCAGGTTTGAGTGGCGGGCTAACGGTCAAAAAAGTGTGATCATAGTTCTTACTTCAGTGGTTTTCGCCATTTTGAAATTTGAAAATCTGACTCCAGATTCGTAATCAGCGACCACAAAAACCCTTATGTACAAATTTTTATATTTATAGGCTAATTTTTTTAAATTATGTCCGCCATTTTCAATCCTCCATTTCGAATTTTGAAAATCTGACTTTATATTCGTAACCAGCGACCATTGACTATAAGAGGAACACATCATGTTTTAACTAATAATATTTCATGCTTTTTAAACATCTATGATCTTGCTTCACGTTCCACCTTACGAGCCACGGATGTTATTGAATTAGAGTCAGATAATTGTAGAACTAGTCGATTTCGAGTATTGTTAGATCAGGGCTCTGAATATAGTTTTTTGTCTGAGAAAGTTCTTAAGATTTTGAGGCCTACTTATCAAAGAATTGATACACAAGTTTTTGGAGTAGGAGGAGAATTTATTGGTACAGCAAAGAAACTTGCAAAAGTATGGTTGCGCCCAAGGAAGGCAATTCAAATTCAATATCTTTGTACGCATTAGTACTGCAGAATTTAACATCTTATTCTCCACCAGATTTGCCAAGTGGAATAAATAGGAAAGAGTTAAAACAACTCAGCCTAGCTGATCCTTTCGGATCCCATCAAGTAGACATTATCTTAGGAGCGGATCGTTTTGGATCTTGCTTATTGCCTGGTTTGAAACAAGGCACATTGGGGACTCTAACCGCACAAAACAGTGTATTTGGTGGATATTATCTGGTCCATTGCGCAATTTCTCTGATGGTGGTGCTGTCGCCACACATCTCAGTATCACTGAGGAGGTACTTCATGAAGATTTATCTCGTTTTTGGCAAATGGAAGAACCTCCATTTACATCTTCTTTAACAGAAGATGAAATTCCTTGTGAGGAATATTTCTGTTCCACGTACCAACGATTGCCTTCTGGTCAATACATGGTTCGCTTTCCCTTTAAAAATGGGCCTCCGATAGATATCGGAAATTCGTTAGGTAGAGCAAAATTCATTTTACAAAAGAATGAGGCTCGTTTAATTAAAAAACCAGACCTTCAAACGGAATATGCAGCTTTCTTAACTGAATACCGTCAGTTAAATCATATGAAGTATGTTTCAGATTTTTTGGAGTCAGATACGCCTCAGACCGTTTACTTGCCGCATCATCCTATTCTAAAAGAGAGTATTTCCACTACACATTTACGTGTTGTTTTTAACGCTTCAAGTCTCACATCTAATGGCTCCTCATTAAATTCACATTTGCAAGTGGGACCAAAATTATTAACAGATTTCGTCTCAATTATAATGCGTTGGCGCGGATATAAATTTGTTTTTGTAGCTGACGTGGAAAAAATGTTCCGTCAAATTAAAATAGATCCGCGTGATTGGGATTATCAACGAATTCTATGGTTTTCTGAAGAAAGTAAGCTTGAAGCATGGCAGCTGACTACAGTCACTTATGGAACGGCCTGCGCTCCCTATCTTGCCAATCGAGTTATTAAACAATTGGCGATTGACGACGGCTCTGATTTTCCTCAGGCCAAAGTTATTCTAGAGAATAACGTTTATGTTGATGATGTACTCTTTGGGGCGAGGTGGTTTTCATCTCCGAAAGTGGGCAACGAACTATGAACCGTTGAAGTCTGATTGTTCACAAGGAAACCATGAATGAGCCTTTGACTTTTTTCTGGAGAAGACATACAAATGAAGGTACTGTGTTTACATTGGGATCCGCCTTCAGATAAACTTAAAATTCATGTAGAGGCTTTCCCTATTGACCAACCAACCAAGAGAAAAATTCTGTCTGTTATAGCCAAACTTTACGATCCACTGGGATGGCTTTCTCCTGTTGTGATCATGGCTAAACAAATGATGCAACAAATCTGGTTGCGTAAGCTGGATTGGGATGATGTTCTTTCAGATGATTTATTGAGTCAGTGGAATGCCTATTACACAGGGCTTCCAAAACTAGAAGAAATTCGAATACCAAGATGGTCAGGCCGGTGAAGTTGTTATTTGCCAAGACTAAAGTCGCCCCAATTCTTCCAGTGAGTATTCCTCGATTAGAATTGTGCGGTGCTCAATTACTAGCAAAAACAGTAAGTTTTATTATAAATACCTTGGGTTTTAAAAAAATTCCCTTATACTGTCACACCGATTCTACAGTAGTTCTTGCTTGGTTCAGCAAGCATCCTTCTTCCTGGAGAACCTTTATTGCAAATCGAGTCGCGCAAGTTCATAAACATGTTCCACATGCCAAGTGGAGACATGTTTCAACTGGGGACAACCCTGCTGACTGCGCTTCAAGGGGCATTTTTCCCGAACAAGTGCTCAATCATGAATTGTGGTGGCAAGGTCCACCACGGCTATCGCGTAACTCGGTGACGTGGCCTGACTCATGTCCTCCTTCGCCAAAGGGAATTGATCTTGAGCAAAAGACGATGCCTAAAACACAGCAGGCTCATCTAGTTAACAAGCAAAGTTCAAATATATCGTACTTGGCTGATAAATTTTCATCATGGCCTAAATTAATCAGAGTTGCAGCCTATTGTTTGCGATTTATTAAGGTTCTGCGCGGGAAATTGGAAATTGGAAAGATTGCCTGATTCTGCTGAGCAGTTACGTTCCTCTGCTCTTTGCTCTTCTGAAATTAAGCTGGCTTCTTCATTCTGGATACATAATGTGCAAGGTACTGCCTTTGCTACCGAAAATCGTATGCTAAAAAAGGGAGATCCGATTTCTTCAAACTCATCTTTAAAAGCGCTCAATCCGTTTTTGGATGGTTCAGCCACCCTACGTTTGGGAGGTCAGCGTTTCGGATCTGATTGCTCGGCATGCTCACTTGAGAGCCATGCATGGTGGCATTCAGCTGGCCCTATAGACACTCCGCCAAGGATTCTGGGTAATCGGGGGCCGGAATTTGGTAAAGAATTTAATTCGTAACTGCGTAATTTGTATTCAACAACGTGCTGCTATCGTTGAACAATTGATGGGTAACTTGCCTGAATTTAGGATGACAAGTTCTAGAACATTCAGTCATACTGGAGTGGACTACGCAGGTCCTTTCCAGATTCGTTTTTCCCCAGGTCGAGGTCGTAAGAGTTATAAGAGCTATGTAGCACTTTTCACCTGCTGTCTAACCAGAGCAATTCACTTGGAATTGGTCTCAGACTATTCCTCACAGGGTTTTCTGGCTGCTTATCAGCGTTTTGTTGCTCGTCGAGGCATGCCCGCACATATTTACAGCGATAATGGCACTACCTTTCAGGGTGCTGATCGGGAATTGCGAAATAATCTGTCTCAATTGCGTCAGGATCCTGATCTACACAATCTTTTATCACTTGAGGGAACTACTTGGCATTACATCCCCCTTTCTGCTCCTAACTTTGGAGGTCTATGGGAGGCGGGTGTCAAGAGTCTCAAACACCACTTGCGTAGATGCGTGGGATCTCATACTCTTACGTTAGAAGAATTTACAACTACTCTATCGCGTATCGAGGCTTGTCTCAACTCTCGACCTATCGGTCCTCTCGCTGATGATCCGGATGATTTTTCTTATTTAACACCAGGTCATTTTTTGATAGGAGCTCCTATGACTAGTCCTCCGGAACCCTCTGTGGAATTTGTTCAGGAAAATAGATTAAATCGATGGCAAATAGTGCAACGTATAGCTGAAATATTCTGGCGACGGTGGAACATGGAATATTTACATTCTTTACAACAACGTCACGTATGGAAAAAACAACAGCCTAATGTTAAAGAGGGAGATATGGTCCTTATTCGACATGATGCACTTCCTCCGTCTAAATGGCAATTGGGTCGAATTATTAACTGTCGGCCTGGAAGCGATGGCCTGGTCCGTACCGTACGTATTAAGACTGCTACTTCAGAGTACGACCGCCCGATTTCCAAAATCTGCCTATTACCAATTTCTGCTACGGGAGCTGCTGAGTTGACCGATGGTCTTGTTGCTTAAGGGACCCAATTGAAGGGCACTTAATTCGGTGAAAGACTAATTTTTTAAGGAAGCCCTAATTGAAGATACGTACACCTTCTTTTTTCATATTATGCTTCACCTTATTATTAATTTTTTTTTTTTTGTATTCAAACTAAGTGTGAACTCTCTTTAGCTGTTAAGCACCTCCAGAATGATTTTTCTGCGAAATGTAAATATTACTCATAGCGGGCGGCTGCTCTTAAACTTAGGCTCCGTCTCTAGACGGCGGGCGGCACACATTTATTAATATTACAAATTTTTGCTACCTGTTTTTTAGACTTATGCAATCTTCATAAATCTAATAAATAAAATTTAAGTTAATTTCGTGCTGCTCCAACACCATGAGGCGAGCGGTATGTTAAGAGTGAGAGTAAATGTAAAGGAAACTTGATTCTCGTTATCTTTGTCACAGAGAGTGAGCGACTCAATATACATTTATCTGTTTAATAACTGGTTACGAAATAGTCAGTAAGCGTACTGACGAGAATTCGGTAACATCTGTAATCGATATGTACCGGCAGAATTACTACTCTGCAAATTGTGTAAATGTGTTTTGCAAATAATAAATCTAGTGTAATAGTGTATTGCATAAAATAAACATACACATTGTTTATTAACTTAAAAACCTATTAACCTCCTTGCTTCTCTTTTGCCATATTATGAATCATCCGTAAAAATACAATTTTCATAAACATTTGGGGGCTCGACCGGGATAACGAGGTGTGTTTTTTAGTGGATTCTGAAACATCACAACGAAAAAATGCAGTTTTCAACGATTAAACGTTTCGAACACTCCAGATTTAACATGGCGTCACGTCGGTTAATTTGAAATCGAACTGTTCAGACTGTTGCACTGATTTTTCCAGAAATAAGTTGTGCCATCTTTTTTTTCTCTCTTAAGTAATCGTACAGTATGTGCGTTTGCAGCAGTGCAACATCAATACATATTTGATTAGGACAGTTTTTTTGACTTGGACAGCGACTAGTGCAAATTCAAATTTTTATATGAATGTGTGTGTTCTCAGGTAAACGAGTTCACAGCGACGAAGCATATATCTTCTTAAAGTCAAAGTAGTGTGCTCACGCAGACGAGTACACTTGCTTGATAAGACGCTTCTGATATATAACTCAATGCTTATTGTGGTTTAGCACTACCTCTCTGCTGACAGTGGCTTTCTCTCACTCTGGCAAATAACGTTCGGCCATAATTTATTTTGGTCTCTTTATGAAGGATGCAATCCTGCTGTCCAGCTGATAGAAGTTTTCTTCTGTCACGTATAAAATTCTGAGTAATCCTCAGTTTTTAAAGGGAAGTTCATGAAAACCTTCCCCTTTTTTCTGCTCTCTTCTTGGTCTACAGGAGATATACTACCCCAAGAACCGCAAAACGATGTTACTGCCAGCTGTCAACTTTACCAAGGAAATTCTACTGCAGCGTGAGGTTTTTTAGAAATGTATGCTTTCATGTTTAAAGCTTCTTCTTTTTTTTGTAGCACTATCAACGTAAGTCATAAATATTATAATCATGTACGCTTGCTCATTATTTGCAATTTGAATAATCATGATTCAAATAATGTTCTCTCATTGAAACAGTAATTTTCTAGATATTGTTTGAAAATTACTGTCAAAATGGAAACGGATCTAAAGACTTTAGGAATACAACTACAAAAATTGCATGATTCGATTTTACGAACAGAATCGAATTATAAAAAAATTCCCACTGTGAAAAGAAATATTACCACTGCACGTGGACGTCTTGATTTATTGAAACAAAAATGGGATCAATGTATAGATTTGGATTTAGCAGTTCACAAACTCGCTTCGGCGGAAGATAAACTGAAAATTGAATATTTTACTCAAAATCAGTTTTTAAAAATCGAAAATGCCTTTCATGATGCTTACGACTTTATTAATTGTCAAATTGATGCTCTTCTTCCACATGAATCAGAACTTCCAGAACGTTCTTTTGGGGAAAATGTCATACATCAGAATTCTAATGTTCTAAAGTTACAAAAAATTAGTATTCCATCTTTTTCTGGTAACTATACCGATTGGGAAAATTTTCGCG
>CAKNXH010061285.1:0-17860 GCA_932178445.1 Andricus quercusramuli
ATCTGTTGCGAGTATTGCATGGGAACGTACTTTGCGGAAAGTGTAGCCTGTGTGCCGTACTAAAATCGCCTCGATTCGTGCAATTCCGGTATGAGAATCTCTAGTTGGAATAACGCTGAAAAGCGATGCGAAGAAGGCATGCATACCGATGCGCTGAACGCGCCAATACTACCATACTGAAAACGCACGGAGTAGTCCGTGCGGAAGTAGTACCGGTCCCGAGCGTTTTTAAGATCTTTGAACTGCGCATGCTTGCGGTTACCATAGGCGACAAGCGTACATATATATTTATACAGTCTCCTGCACAGCAGTGCTGTCAGATCGCAGACCGGCATAGTCGGCGCAGTAATTTTCGTGTTGTATTTTTATGTTAGTTAACCAAATACGCTTTTGTTATTTAATCAAGAAATATAGAGAGAAATATAAATAATATATAAAAATATAAATATAAATAAGAGAAAAATATATATTCCATCGGCGAAAAAATCCAAGAAAATTGTCAATATGAATTATTTATAATAATAATAATAAATAATAGTATTTTGATGTATGATGGCAATTATTTATTTTCATGAGGACTGGGAAAAAGATGAAATGAGGAAAAACTTGTTTCATTAGAATTGTGTGCGTATACAGTACTTTTTATATAAGAACAATTTAACAACATATTACATTACTATATTTAGATACATGATTTTTTTACATACATACATGATTTTTTATTATTCTAGATGTCGTACCTTGTTGCAACATACTCTTTCTCATTTTTTTTCAAATACAAACAAGGCGGTAGCTTAGGTATCAATTAGATATTAATTAATAAGTTTGGCTTATCAGCATTAGAGTTAACAACATAAGAATGGCAATAGTGATCAAAATTATTATTGAGATGTTACACAAGCAACAGTTGATAATTTTCACTTGCTTTCATAATAACACAAATTTTTTCACATAAAAACACCGTACTGATATCACGAAAAATCACTGACCATAATCGTCCATCTACGAGAATCAACCACAAACAACAACACTGAACGCGTCATCTTGTTGCCTATGGTAACCGCAAGCATGCGCAGTCCGAAAATCTTAAAATCGCTCGGGACCGGTACTATTTTCGCACCGACTACTCCGTGCGTTTTCAGCATAGAAGTATTGGTGCGTTCAGCGCGTCAGTGCGCATGCCCTTTTCGCATTGGACACTTTGGTACTAAGGCAGCACGGTTGCCGACCGAATATTGCAATCTTCTTTTACATTATCTGCATCGAATACTCGCTTGCGACAAGAGCAATAGCGTCCGATGCGATACTCGCAACAGATTTCTCTCCGTGTATGCATCCTTTTTTTTACGTGCAAGACGCATTCTTTTTTCTTTACGACAAAGTCATCACCGTAAGGAGCAGTTTTGACTAGATCAATGTCGTAGATAGCGTTTACGCTTGCGCGGTTAGTACTTGGATGGGTGACCGTTCGGGAATACTACTAACTGCGTGCTGTTGGCATGTCGTGGGTGTGGTGAGCCCACACTTGTAGTTATTTACTACAAGAACCTATCCACCTAGAAACACTAGCCGAATCGGGTAGTGCCACGCCTTCCCCGAAAGAGAAATGGCTTAATGGTATACATGCATACATAATATAAATTGACGTTGAAACTCTTGCCAATATCCATATATCCACAAAAATAGTTTATGCCTTGCAAACCAACGCCAATCAATCGCATAACATACACAAAACGGCTGTCAACTTCGTATGCATTATTTATCGTATGGCACGAGTCTATGAATCTATCTCCAAACTGACAGACTAATAAAATTTTGAAACGAAGTCCTCGTTGACCATATTTCGAAAAAGTAATACCTGAATTACATTGTTGACATTTCACGATGGTTTGCAGTGGTGAAAATACAAAAGCGAACTGAATAAAACAGTAGGTTGCAGAATCACTTTCACTCACAGAGAACCTGTCATCCTGACTTCCTCTCAATTTCTTTACTGATGTACTAGCAAAATTAGTACCAACTTGATCCGAATGTTGATTCCCATGATATTTCCTTTGTTTACCAGAATATCTTGGCCATCTTGAAGAAGATTTTCATTGTTTTTTATCCATTATCACTTATTAGAGTTTTGGAAACAACCCGCTTTCTTTGTCAAAATCTCAAAAAATACTGGTTGTTTGAAGGAACCGTTACTTATGATCGTGAAAAGGGACGCCTTTATTGTATATATGTATTTATAGACGTAGGTATAAACACGGAACAGCTGCTCGAATGCTTAATTCGAATACCTGCTCGAAAACCCGAGCGCGCGCAGTTAGAGGTCCTCTTGTGGAGCATTATAACTGGTCAACAAGGTAGAAATCACCCTAGCCGACTGTAGGATATCAATTCCATGGGTCAAAACTATCGAAAAATCCACCAAAAAAATTGATTTTTCCAACCCGACACATTGGAATTTCCCCTTATTAAAAATGTATTTCCAATGACTCTTTGCTATGATGATTTGCCAATAGATAAAAAAAGTTAATTATTTAAACAATTTTTATGAGCAAATGTACATTTTGGTCACTTTTGCAGGAATAGGCTAATTTTTTTGTGGAGTAAGCTAGAAATGTCTTACCAATGACTCCTTGTTACATATGTTTCATGTTTCTTGTTGCATATGTTTCGCCCTTCGTGCGAGTAACGCCGAACACGTAGAGCGAGTAAAATGATTGTCAAAATGATTGTTGAAGATATGAAAATGATTACTCGATAAATACCATTTGAACTTGGCATTGAATTAATGAAAAGAATATGATTTTTCGAGTCAAACTCAAATGTGAACAATACTCTCCACGTGCAAAGAATTGAGGTTATATTATCTGTTTATGTATACCACAGAAGTAAAATGAATTGGTGGTATAATCCCTGGATCGTGTACTAAGAGAACATAAAATTAAATACTAATTAGAGATATAAAATTACCACACCACAAAAAAAACGACGCCAGAAAAATGGCCAGAAAATTATTTTTTAGGAAGAGACCAAAAAAATAAGTTCCACCTTTTACATTATTAATATTAACAATCTTGCACAATAAAAATATTTTTTAATTTGTTTATATGTACCGCTGATTTATTAATTAAAATTGTAGCGATTCATGCTTGCATTGTGCTCTTATTGTGCTCGCACTTCATGCACGCACGTGTGCGAGCATTCTGCGACTCCTTGCACTCGCTCATAAGTTCCCATCACGTTCGGTGTGTCGAGAACACAGCATTTTGATGGGTCCTAAAAGAAAGCACGCAACTCACGATGACGGATAGAATCTAAGCAACTCGCGCTGACAAATATAATCCACGCAACTCGCGTTAGCGGATAGAAACTACGCAAGTAACAAAATGCAAATTTTTAGGAAACCATATTGAAAGTTTAATTTGTCTTCAGAATTCAAATGTGATTATTTCAGATATAAAAAAGTATTCCTAGTGATCCTAAAATCATCGCAAAATAAAGTATAACCTGAACTTTATGTTTAAAACAGTTGGTGATGTTTTCTATGCAACTTGAATAGTGTGTTGTTTGATCTAACCTCAAACTTTTTAGAAGTTTCAAATTCAATCGACTTTTCCTTCTCTGCCAGGACTTTCTTATTATGTAAGCTTCGTCTTCAATGCAAAAGTATTGATACATTATAAATATTGATCTACCTAGCATCCGGTTATATTACTTCGCTTGAGTTTAGGTTTTTTATAATCCATGCAAGTCAATGACAGCAACACTGGCGCCACGGTGAAGGGCAGAATTATTCTAGCCGAGTTACGTACTTGCATCACGGAATCCACTTGCAAAAACGAGTTGCATTCATTTGTTATTTATCAATTGATACGCTTTACATCAATCAATAGAAAAATTGAAGCGTTTTTATCATGGCTTTCAACACAATCCAACAGTTTCTGACGGTATCTCAAAATCCGAACAAATGAAGTTACGTAGTTTCTATCCGCTACTGTGAGTTGCGTATTTTTTATCCACCCTACGAGTTGCGTAGATTCTATCTATCAGCGAGAGTTACGTAGATTCTATCTGTCACCGTGAGTTGCGTACTTTCTTTTAGGACCCATCGATTTTTGCGCGCATGACGTGAGACTTACCTCGTGCGAGTAAAGTGCGACGCACGATTGTTGTCTGGGGTTGAACCATTTTTCCATGGAAAGTATTAATTTTCATTGCCGGATCAACAATAAATGTCTTCCCAATTATTCCTTATTGTCACATTTTCCTCATTAGGTAAAAGTGTTGATTATTTGAACAATATTTATAATAAAATTCACAGTGTTCGTATGTCACTATGAATAGGCTCCATTTTTTGCAGAATCAACCAAAAATGTCTTACCAGTGAGTCTTGCTGTCATTATTTTTCAAATTCACAACAGCTGTTAATTATCTAAAATATATTGCTAGATAGTAATTACAGTGACTTGAGCTCTTCTTTAGTCAATTCGCAAATCTTAAAAAAAAAGGTGAGTCTGTAAATTTAGGATTAAAATATTGTTTATTTTGTTGTTAACTAAAGAATTTTGCTTCAGCCAAATAAAAATTTCCGCACTGACTCCATATACCCGAAAGCCTTACGGTCATTTAAAAAAAAATGTTGAAATCCATTTAAAATTGGGTTGTAGACAGTCTTTTGTCCACAAAAAGTTCTCTTGGCGTCGTATTGAGTCCATCGCAGACTGTCATCACCTATCTCACTGTGGCAAGACGTGGTTACAGCTGGAGCGTGGCCGCGATTTCGCCAGAGAGGGTGCAATTTTGTAGAATGACACCCGCAAATGGAAGAGATCCTTTACACAAACACATCCACACATCCTAGTAAAAAATAACTAATTGAGGCGAATTAACGTCTATTGATTCCTTTGAATTTTGCTTTCTGATTCGTTCAAACAAATTGAGACACATTTAGATGAATTGAAAAAGCACGAAGTTAATGCGTATGAATTCGTCTGAATGCATGGTCAAGGTCAATTCGAAAAAATTAATAAGAAGTTCATGCATCGGGATTCAAACCAACTTGCATCGCGATACGAACCAGCTTTCTTCTGTTTGCTATGAATTCTTTATGCTTGGAAAATTTGTTCTCCTCTTACCAATTAAATGGAATAAATCAATACTTGATGAAATTTTCCTTCGTGAATTGGAGCGAATTCGACTGTGGCTGTCACTCTCCCAAATTAAGATGAATTTAAGTTGCGAATTAAAATGAATTGACTGACACTTCAATTGATATGTGCTGCCTAATTCAAATGTATTAGATCTCCTAAATTTTTACGTCGAATTCGGACAAATAGCATATTTGAAGAGTACTTTACTTCTTCCAGAATTTATACGAATTCACATACTGCTTCAATTCGTGTTTATCGCAGAGTGAGATTGATGGAGGATCCTAGCGTATTATCCTCAAATCTACTCAATTAGATTATTTTTACTTGAATGCAACCCATCTCATCTGCTCAAACCCAATACTTTTTTTAGTTGCTCATTTTTCATTTCTTTGATTTCCAGTTCGTCTACAATATGATGATATGCAGCAAGAGTCACAACAACAAGCCAATAGAAGAATTTGTCCTTGTTTCACCAGCACCAGTCGATACAGCAGCAAAATTATCCAACATTTACATGAAATTATCCGAGAAAGAAAAGGAGAGAGCGAAAGACCTAATAGCTGCTGGGAAACAGTGCGAAACCATGGCCACTGAACTACTGGCTCTTGCAGCTGGTGCAGATTCTGCTGGGAGAATTTTAACATCCATGGATCGAAGGAACGTTGAGTTTTTAGACGTACTGATTGAAAATGAACAGAAAGAGGTGATTGCTCACACTGTCGTTCAAAGGTACCTCCAAGAACTTTGGCGAGGTAGTCTGAACTGGAATGCCTTTCGGACAATGTTACTCTTTATTACCTTTCTAATTTGCCCGCCAGTGTGGGTGGTGTTTGCTCTACCCCTGGGACACAAATACAATAATGTTCCAATCATAAAGTTCATGTCGTATTTAACATCACACATATATTTGATGGTGTTTTTGCTGTTAGTCGGCATCACGCCGATTTATCCAGTTGTTCGAGACAATCTCCTGCCTTACTGGTACGAATGGTGTCTTTTAGTGATGCTCTCTGGCTTATTGCTCTTTGAATTGACGAACCCCAGCGACAAAAGTGGCCTCGGCTGGATAAAGTTGGCTGTCTTACTTTTTGGAATATTTGGAGTGGCCTTTCATTTGATGGGATTTTTTATAGTCAAACGACCCGAATGGCCAACATTGTTGTACCTAAGGAATCAGCTTTTTGCCTTAAGTTTTTTACTGGCTTGTGTACAAATCCTCGACTTTCTGTCATTCCATCATCTCTTTGGGCCCTGGGCTATCATAATTGGTAACCTTATGAAAGATCTGGCCAGATTTTTGGCTGTTTTGGCAATCTTTGTGTTTGGTTTCTCCATGCACTTCGTAGCTCTCAATCAAGCATTTAAGAACCAGTCTCTGGAGGAGTCAAGGATTGAAGATCGGAAGAAGAAGAATAATTTCTCGGATGGTATGTTTTACTTATATTCTATTTGCTTACTAATGCTGTTTTAGAGCCCCGAGTCACCTTTATGTGAAACCCTCTTATTAGAGGTAACCCACATAACATGCAATTTCGCAGAAATATTGCTGGAATATTTAATTGAAACGCTGGCAACATTCCAAATGAATATCGCAGCAGCGTTCAAGCAACATGAAAATGTCCGACCCGGGCAATATTTGTCTGATATATTTCGGCGATATTTTAACAGAATATTGAATTGAGCATGCCGCATGTGTCTGCAAAATGTCCGCGAAATATTGTCTCTTAATTTTAATTAATATTTTTGTGCAACGCTGCCGAAACATTGTATTGAAGATGTCGCCTAAGTTTCCTTCGTCATCCTTGAAAGTTGCTATAGAACTTCACTGACATTTTTATGACGAATAAAAAAAAATACAGGATACACTATTAAAAATTGAAGTTTCTTGCCAGCCAAAGGGCCAGAATGGAATTATTAAAACTTCGATGTAGTCTAATCAACTCCATTCTGACCCTATATTTGATCAACAATTCTAACTTTTCTCATCAGAGTAAAGAAATCAAGTAATCGTCATTTAAATAGAATTAACTTTTGCGTGAATCGCATTTATTACGTATATAATAAAATACATCATATTTGACTAGCAAAACATTTCAGAAACTGGTTGAATATTAAAAAATTTAGTAATTAATATAAACTTGAATGGAAATATAGTAATATAAGTTCATTTATTAATTTTATAATTTCAATTGATCTTCCTCAAAATCGCCTTCACCATCCACAACTAGAAATTCGTCCGTAATTTAATTTTCTTCATGAATGAGCTTGTACTGCACGTCTCTGCCCTCTTGATCTTCTGCTTTCTTACCCCTAAACAAGAATGCCGTTAATTGGTTTCAATACATTTGAAAAAAACGCAAAAAAATTTTACCAGCTTATCAGTTTTTATTAGTTTTTCAAATATTTTTTTAGTTCAAAACATACCACTTCAAAGTCGTCTCAACAAAAATTGAAGTGCATTGAATTCCCCACAAAACTGAAAAAAAAGAATTTTTCCATCTCATTTAGTTTAGGAGATGCAGCCTTGGGCATTTATATTTTCCTGAAATATTTGTAAAAATAATATTTAGTTTTAGTTTTTGTGAAGCAGCATATTTCCTGTGCACTGTGGGAAAAAATAGTCACAATATTAGTCAGAGCAAGAGAGACAAACGAGCTTTCATAAAATTGGGTATTATTCAGAAAATATGTTTCAAACAAATCCTGGCCAGAAAAGTTGTTTATCCCGCATAAAACTGAGAGAATGTCCTTATTTTTGTATTACTATGCATTTTTTTTAATATTGGAAGAAGTGAAAAAATCTGTGGTTTCACTGAAAATCTTTCTTTCATATTTTCAAAATTCAATGAAAAAACGTGGAAAAAAATGAACAAGAATTTCTGGTGAGCCTCATCTTTTTATTTCTTTCATATTTTTTTTTAGTATGTGCTTGTGTGTATAGTCAACGGCGATACCACGCTGAAAACACCAGTTCCCGTTAGATCACTGAAGTTAAGCAGTGTTGGGCGCGGTTAGTACTTGGATGGGTGACCGTTCGGGGAATACTGCTTGTTGTTGACCCGTCGTGGGTGTGGTGGACCCACACGGTAGTATTTATCCACCTAGAAACACTACCCGAATCGGGTAGTGAGGCAATGAACTTTCGAGTTCGAAATGCTAATCAATTTTTTTTTTTTTTTATGTGCTTCTGTGTATAAGAAAGGCACCCCTTCAGTTTTATGGGGGCTTAACCATTTTTGAGTCCAAGCTCTTTAAATATAATGTTTTATTTTTTCCCGTAAGCGATGCGAAATTTGCAAGAGGTACTTTTTGTAGAATATTGCCAACTATTTCTAAAAAAAATTCAAAAGTCGGGTTCTTAGAAGATTCACTTTCCAGAATTTAAGAAAAATAGCCGTGATTTGGTCATTGTTAAAAGTTTTTTGAATTTATTGGGAACAAATTGAAAGAGCAACAATGTCCATATCATTTTAACAGAGAAAATCGACAATACCTGCCTTCGTTAAAAAAATACTAAGTTTTGAAAATAAATTCTTTAAATTTTTAATAATTTGCGGGTAATAATCTTCGAATGATTGTGTAAAAAAAAATTAAAATGTGTTCACTAAACTGTGAAATAATTATTCGTCTCTTCTCACAATGGAATAATTTATCCAGATACCAGACAATTCTGACATTTATATTATTTTACACTTTTATGATTTTTGAGTCAAGGCTTTTTAAGAGAGATTTATGTAAGCATTGAGTAAAATTAAAATAAATATTAAGGTGAAAATTATTGGCACTGAAAAATATTTTTGTGGTATTTTATATAACTCTTTAGGATAAAATAAATTTTTGTAGCTCTTTAAACGATCTTACAAAATTGTTGGTCCCACATACATTTTTTTTACTGTTGATACTGTTTCTAGTCCAAGCGATGATCCCTTCTGTCGATTCTTTAGTTCAGGAAAAGAATGGAACTTTTTTCCAACAACAAGGAAAAAATCATACAGGAACCGGGAAGATATCAGAGTATTTTTCTAGTTTTAAAGATAAACTTCAGTGGCAACCATGTCTGTTGACTATTTTTTTCATTTGTTATAAAAAATTCAATGTCAAAAAATGACATTTTAATTCAACTACGTATAACAACATTCAATTGTTCATCCCTTAACAAAACCAATAAAATATATATATATATAGTAAACTGCAAGATTTGTTCCTTCTTGTCGACAGAAAATCCGATTCTTCCATTGAAGCAAAATATCGACGCAAGTCATCATCACTTGGACTGGAAATCGTATCAACAGCAAAAAAAAGTGCCTAGGAGACCAATAATTTTGTTAGATAATTTACACAGCTTCAATAGCCTGAAGAGTTATATAAGCTAAAAATATTATTCAGTGCTAATCATTTTCACCTTAATATTTATTCTAATTTTATTTTAATGCTTACTTGAATCAGTTTTAAAAGGCCTAGTGTCGAAAATAATAAAAGTGAAAATAATACAAGTTTCAGAATTATTTGGTATCTGGATGAATTATGTTGACAAAAGATGAATAATTATTTCACAGTTTAGTGAATAAATTTTTGTTTTTCACAATCATTCGAAGATTACCCGCAAATTATCAAAAATTGAGAGAATTTGTTTTCAAAATTCAGTATTATTGGAATGATGGTATAGGTATTGAGGATTTTCTGTGTATATTTGACATGGAAATTCTTGCTCTATCAAATTATTCCCAATATTTTCAAAAACTTTCAAAAATTACCAAATGGCGACTGCTTTTTCTTAAATTCTTGAAACCGACGTTTGGATTTGTTTTAGAAATAATTGTTAGTATGTAATACATATCTCGTTTGTATCGTTCTTGGTAAACCACTGCTTCAATTTCAAAAAAATTATTTTAAAAAATTGTATTTTTTCATTTTTTTCGGAAACAAAGAAAGGTAGAAACAATGTTCAGATATAAGATTACACATCTATCAAACTTCTACCAAAAGCACCTCCTGAAAATTTCGCATCGTTTACAGGAAAAAATGAAAAATTATATTTAAAAAAATCCCGGACTCTAAAATGGTTAAGCCCCCACAAAACAGATAGAGGCACCCTATCTGTCCAGAAATTCTTGTTTATTTTTTCCACGTTTTTTCCATTGAATTTTGAAAGAAAGAAAGGAAGATTTTCAGTAAAACCAAACCTTTTTCACTTCTTCCATTGTGACAAAAAATTTATATTAATAAAAAAATAAGGACATTCTCTCAGAATTCTGACCAGGATTTTTTTAAAACATAATTTCTGAAAAATACCCAATTTTATGAAAATTCGTTCGTCTCTATTGCGATTTGCATTGAAATAATAAAAGCACATAAACAAACATAAGCAGCTTGCATAAAAGTGGGTATTGTTGAACACACTATAACTTCGGATGTGTGAGAGATATAACGTTTTATTTTCATTTTTCAGATTTCCATTTTATTAACTGTCCTTTAACTTATATTCTGACTATTTTTGTCCTCAGTGAACAGGAAATATGCTGCTTCGCAAAAACTAAAACTAAATATTATTTTTACAAATATTTCAGAAAAATATAAATGCCCAAGGCTGTATCTCCTAAACTAAATGAGATAAAAAAATTCTCATTTTTTTTAGTTTTGCGTTGAATTTAATGCACTTCAATTTTTGTCAAGACAACTTTAAAGTGGTATGTTCTGAAGTGAAGAAATATTCGAAAAACTAATAAAAACTGATAAGCTAGTAAAAATTTTTAATTTTTGTTTCAAATGTGTCGAAACCAATTAACGGCATTCTTTGGTAGGGGTAACAAAGGAGAAGATCAACAGGGCAGAGACGTAGAATACGAACTCATTCGTGAGGAAAATTAAATTAAAGACCAATTTCTAGATGTGGATGATGAAGGCGATTTTGAGGAAGATTAATTGAAATTATAAAATTAATAAATGAAATTATATTACTATATGTCCATTCACATTTATATTGATGACTAAATTTTTTAACATTCAACCGGTTTCCGATATGTTTCCCTAGTCAAATATGATGTATTTTATTATAATCGTAATGAATGCCATTTAAGCAAAAGTTAATTCGATTTAAATAACTAGTACTTGATTTCTTTACTCTGGTGAAAAAGGCGGAATTGATGATCAAGTATAGGGACAAAATGGAGTCGATTGGACTCCAGCTAAGTTTTATTAATTTAATTCTGTCCCTTTAGCTGTCAAAAAACTTCGATTTTTTAAACAGTTCATCCCTTATTTTTTGCTTGTTATTTGTTATAAAAACGTGAGTGAAGTTCTATAGAAACTTTCTAGGGTAACGAAGGCAATATTTTGCTGAAATTTAGAGGACATTTTCGAAACAATATTTCGGCAACCTTGCAGAGAAATATTTCTGAAAATTAAGAGAGAATATTTGGGAATATTTCCCGGACACTTTGCAGACACATACTGCAAGCCCAATTCAATATTCTGTTAAAATATTGCCGAAATATTTCAGACAAATATTGCCCGGGTCGGACATTTTCATGCTGCTTGAACGCTGCTACAGTAATCATTTGGTATGTTGCCAATGTTTCAATTAAATGTTCCAGCAATATCTCTGCAGCACTGCGTGTTGTTTGGAAATCTTTTCTTAGAGAGTATTGCTTGGTATAAAGTTAGAGTTTTCTCCAAACTAACATATATGTAACTAAATAGAAATTGTTGATTAGATCACAATAAGTAGACTTTTTAACCCCTGTTCTGAAATGGAAAAAATGTGCAAAGTATCGAAGTTTAAGGATTGCTGAATGTTGTCAGGTCAATTAAACATTTTTAATTTTTTGCATTACACGAGAATGTTTAGTTTTTTGAATGCTTGACAATTTATTCATATTTTTTCTCACAATATCAGGGTTTTATAGAATTGCAATGAACCAATCTAAATGTTCACTGTCATTAAAAAAAAGTATCGTCAAACATAATACATGCAATGATTCTCCATGACTGGTCACGCCTAGCTTGAACCAACCTGAACTTTAAAAGTATTTTCCATCCCTGTTTTTTGCTAATTATTTTTTAGGGATGCCTCGCGAATAGTTCAAGCCAAAAATCAGAAAAATCGTTAGGTGGCCTTTTAAAGTATCTTACGTTTTAAATTTTTGAGTGCAGTCTTTTTCAAACCTTGGCTTGAAAACTTTAGGTCTGCTTTTTTTTGTTTGAATTGATACTTTCCTCAATGAAAGGTGCATACTAGAGGTTTTCTGAGAAAAATCAAGAAGACGCAATTTTGACCCATTTGCGAGAAAAATGCATTTCAAAAATTGCAAAGCGGATGGTCATTGATCCGGTGTAAAAGTATATCGAAGGGTCGGTAGCTCCCTGGTAGATCGCTCGGCTGATAGCCGCAAGGTTGCGTGTTCGATTCTTGCTATCCATACTTTTTTTTATTCATTAAAATGTTTGTTTATTCTATTTTTGAATAGCATTCGATAAAATTATACCATTTAATGATTATGTATTCCTTACTCTCAATGAAAAATTCTGTTACTAGTATTTTTATTACCACTCGTTTGGATAATTGTGCATTTTAATTAAAATTCTTTATTCTCCAATAGCTTCCAGTATCTATATGTGAAAAAATACACTTTCAAGACAATTCTGGTTCTTGTTAGTAAATATCTATGAAATGAGTCACTACATCCACTGGCATGTCGTATTTATTATTCGAATTTTCATTTGAAATAATTCGTTCCAACTTCAATTTAATAATATAGATACTAGAAACTATCCAATACTACAATTTTTTATTAAAATGCACAATTGTCCAAACAAGTGGTAATAAAAATACGATTAACAGAGTTTTCATTGAAAATAAGCAATAAATAATCATTAAACGGTACATTTTTTCAGATGTTATTCAAAAATGGAATAAACAAGCATTTTAATGAATAAAAAAAAAGTATGGATAGCAAGAATCGAACACGCAACCTTGCGGCTATCAGCCGAACGATCTACCAGGGAGCTACCGACCCTTCGATATACTTTTACACCGGCTCAATAAACATCTGTTTTGCAATTTTTGGAATGCATTTTTCTCGAAAATGGCTCAAAATTGCGTCTTCTTGATTTTTCTCAGAAAACCTCTGGTATGCACCTTTCATTGAGGAAAGTATCAATTCAAACAAAAAAAGCAGACCTAAAGGTCCCCTTGTCAGTCCTAAAGTTTGATTTACTTGAAGCCTTCAGTTTAGCGTATAAAAAATATCCCAAGTGTTCAAGGACAAGCAATATGTGAAACTCTTTTGAATTCGTTTAAAATTGTAAAAAAAAAACAGTTTTATGAAAATTGCTCATTTCTGCTGCGTTTTTTACAAAACATTACAGAGTCCAAAGAAAGTATATATTTTATCAAATAAGCTCAATTTTCTAGGAAATATTCCAAAAACTATTTAAATTAAACGGTTTTACATGCGTTGACCTAGGATCTATTACAGTTAGAACATTGTTTTCGGTATTTTTTAGGGAATTTTTCTATTATTCACTCTAAGAAAAAGTCTGTTAACAGTAAAATTACGTTCCTTTTAGAATTCATCCTTTGAAATTAAGCAGGTTTCTTTTGTCCATCAATATAATTGTTTCACTGTTCAAAGACTTATCCATTAAATGCAAAACGGAAGTAGTTTTACTGATGAACGATTTCTTTTGACTTTGAAAAGAATTCCTTTAACTATTAAAGGATTTCATCTGTTGGCTAGCAGAGAAAATGCGCCTGCGCATGAGTGAATTTTTTCACTGCACAATTTATTAATTAATTGCTAAAGTGAGTAAAAAAAACGTGCGAAATGAGGTGGAAAATGAATTTCTTTAAAAAGATTAGGAATACCAGATTGTGACGCGAAAACTTTGGAAGGTACGTGTAATGAAAGAACAGTTTTGGCGCATAGCCTCACTTTGTATTGACTTTTACGCTTTTGACAATCGAAGTATAAATTTTTTTAAATGCTTTTGTCAATCAAAAGTTCGTAAGACGTTCTTTGTGAAATTATTTTTAAAGCTTCGATTTTATGCCGATTTTGTAATATCATTGATTTTATATTTACATTCACCAAAGTTCGGCTTTTGTACATTTCTTGCACGTAATATCATGCAATAAGTTTTCTTTTAACGTTTAAATTATTCTTTCTCTTATTCGACAACAGATTTCACTTCAAGATCAAAGAAATCCTTTCACAGTTAAAGGATAGCATTTGAAACGACAATCCTTTAACTATGAAAGGATTTCCTCTCATGCCAATTTTGAGTAGTAAATCCTTTAATAGTGAAAGGAATCTTTTGACACTTAATAGTCTGTTTTTAGAGTGTTATTACTTTTTTTCAACTTGTTCTCAGGTGAAACCGGGTTTTCATCATCAGCCACGGACTAAGTCAAGTGCTATATTATTATTATGGATTTTTTAAAATTGTTCTCGGGTGAACCCAGTTTTTTATCAGCAGTCGCGGACTAAGTCAAGTGCCTGCTGAGATGAAGATATTATAAATTAATTTAATACGATGTTCGAAATCTTTTGCGATGATGTTGTACTAGGTAAAAAGTTGGGAGCTTGGTGTAGTTTGATGTTTGTCTTCAACCGCTGTTGTCCATGTATAGTGGCCGCGAGTGTCGAAGGTGACAATAGTCACTTCTGAATGTTTTTTCAGAGCTACCATCTCTTTATTCATTTCTTTTTAAACTTGTTCTTGGGCGCACCCGGTTTTTCATCATCAATCACGGACTACGTCAAGTGCATTATGAGATGAGGATGTTATAAATTAATTTAATACGATGTTTGAAACCTTTTGCGACGATGTTGTTTGCGGGAAACAATGCATTGCCGATTAATAATATAACAAGATAACTATGATGCATAAATGGTTTACTTAGTTTTCATACATACACAGTCAGACCTTGCCATCTGTCCTGGCTCTTTGTGTTTCCGTCCTTCGTATTTATTTATTTAGTTTTAACTCTAATTTTTGACTCTGTTTTATACAATAATGACCATTTTCTGGCATTTTTCTTCTTAGGTATGTTTTTTCTTTATCATTTATATTAACACATGGTTTTTTCTCTGCTCTTCCGCTTCTTTGCACTTTATAATTTTTCATATTATTTGAAAATTTTTTAGAAACTAATAAATTTGACTGATGAGGGCTCAAATCTAAGCCAAAACGTCTCACTGTCTAGTATAAATTGGAAAATACTTATTCTATTGACCTTACAAAAAGTGACTCTTGGATACATATACTTAAGAGGTCGAGACTTATACATATTAAAATCCCTTGTTCTTTGTTTTCTACCCCCTTTGGTAGACTAGTGCGTGGGGGTGAGATATACTCAGTCGATGTGGAGGGGGGGGGGGGGGATCGCCGAGAAATGTGTACAAGGCGGCGTTGAATATACGTTCCTTTGACGGGGAAGGAGAGGAGGGAGAGTAGAGTAGGGAGACTGAAAACGGAGTCGCAACCAAGCCAGAGCCAACTACCTCAGCATCCGTGCGTCGGCACCCGAAATCGACTAATTCTAAACACTATAACTATCTAATTTAAAATATAAATAATTATGCTAAAATTATGAAAATTAAACAGACTACTTAAAACTACCCTAGCTTCATTTTCCATCAAAAGCCATGAAGCTAGGTGAAATAGAACGGTCGTTCGTGTTTATTTTTTTTTATTGTTTATTATTGTGAATTGAAATATCTGAAAATTTCAATGAATAATGCAAACCCCCGAACGACCCTTCTATTTCAACAATCGTACTTCAAGAAATAACTCGTATTTTAAGCCTATAAGAAGAAAACATGGATTATTTTAAAAACAGCTAGAACTAAAGAAAACCTTATTACCACTAATTAATCCTAGTTGTTTTAATTGATGTACGCGTCAATATGAGTGCATGCGTGCACTTACATCAATTTTGAACATTTTGTAGGCGGAGTTTGTAACGGTTTTATTTCAGTATTCATATTTTTCCTGTGAACTAGTAGGTCATTATTTTTGGATGATATCGCGTTACTTTATGTTTATAAAAAAAACTTGAATTTTTGGGTGTTGTTTAAATATTTAAGAGGCAAAATTAATTACAGAAACTATTGATTCTATGTGCCGGTTGAGCTCCACGGCTCCAGCCAGTGCGCCTGAGAGAGAAAGGAAGGTGAGAGCCGAGAAAGAGATAGTGCTAAAAGGTGGAAGGGAGCGCGCGTGGGAAAGAGAGAGACGGACACTGGTGTACGTGCATTCACAGGTCAATTGGTATGAGGTGGAAGGGCTAGTATAATAGGATGACTCATTAAGCATGAGCAAACTTGTCGTGTACAACTCCGTAAAATCCTCAATTTGTCACGTAGGAGCTTCACTCAAGTTTCCTATTGGAGCTTGGAGTGAAAGATCACGTAGACAAATTGCTGAGATTTTCCGAGGTTCTCAATTCTAACATCTGATATACAACATCTTGTGGTAAAGTCTATATTGGGGAAATCGGGAGGGCGGTGAGCCAACGTGTAATCGCAAAAATGTGTCATCGCAACAGCGTACAATATTTCCCCAAGAAAACACAGAGAAGCAATCGAAATATTAAAACACCCTAATATCATCAATAGGGACAATGGATACAATACCAATCCGATTTGGCTGTGTTGGTCCCTCCCATCTCGTACTTTAATTGGCACCGCAACCAGTACTTATTGTGATGAGTTTGAAAATTGACGCACTGCCGTGACCTTCCTGTGGAAATGGTCGGCTGGTGACTCCCAATCAAAATATCCCAACCGTATCCCGGTGAGATCCTCCTGTCCATCACGCAGCTCACTACCACCGCTGATATTGTGCAATATACTCGACTGAGTACTCGCGCACTGCGGCCCTTGCGAGGCAAGAGTCGCAACCATCTCTCGCTCAGCCCGCTGAGAAACTGCGTGGACCAGCAGTTCTAGGAATTACAAAACCGGACCGGCTTCCATGGGACCTGGAGTGTAGTAGTGAGCACGACAACTTTCGAAAGACTGAACTGATTGGATTGAGCTTTGGCATACTACTTAAGGAAATATATCTCTAAGACTGAGCTGTTTTCAAGACACGGTTTTAAAAATACTGAACTCAAAAACACAAAAACTAAGATATTTAAAACGGCCACCTAACGATTTTTCTTATTTATGACCTAAAATAGGTGTCCCCAAAAGAGGAATCAGCAAAAGACCGGGATGGAAAATCACCTTTTCTGTGAACGCTGGTTCAGGCTAGGCATGCGATACTCTGTTAGGTGCATTTAATATATATATATATATATATATATATAAAATTTAAAAAACAGGTTAAACAACCACCGCACGGTCCCACTGAGAGCAACTGCCATCTATAAGAATGACATCGTCTGTCAGTGGAACCGTGGTCAATAATACCTACAACCACGTCCCATAAGTGTGCGGTGGATAATGGGTAATTAGGGGCCGTTCAAAAAAGGCGTAACGCTTTTTCCTGACATTTTTGACCCACCAACCTTGCGTAATTCTTTTTCTATAGTAAGTGTGTGTATAGTTACCGTGGTCAATAATACCTACAACCACGTCCCATAAGTGTGCGGTGGATAATGGGTAATTAGGGGCCGTTCAAAAAAGGCGTAACGCTTTTTCCTGACATTTTTGACCCACCAACCTTGCGTAATTCTTTTTCTATAGTAAGTGTGTGTATAGTTA
>CAKNXH010061286.1:0-13775 GCA_932178445.1 Andricus quercusramuli
TTTTTCTGAAAAATTCGCCTTTTTGTATTTAAAATTCAACAATTTAGTTGACATTTTTTTTCTCCTAAATAAAAAAGCTTTTTTCGCTAAAAAAGGAACTGTTTTGTTGAAAATTCGACTTTTTTCTTTAAAAAATTAACTTTTTTAAACTAAAAATTTAACTATTCAATTTTTAGTTGAAAATTCATCAGTTTCGTTGAAAATTCAACTCTTTAGTGGAAAATTCAACTATTTTGCTCAAAATTCATTTTTTTGTTTGAAAAAAAATTTCTTGAATTGAAAATTCGACTATAATATTTTTTTGTTGAAAATTGATCGTTTTAAGTTAAAAATTCAACTCTTTGGTTAAAAATTAACTTTTTTATTGAAAATTAATATTTTCGAGTTGATAAAATTTTCTGTTGAAGACGCTTTTTTTGGGTTGTAAATTCAACTATTTTGTTCAAAATTAGTTTTTTTTATTTGAAATAAATTGTTTCGAATTGAAAATTACACTATCATATTTTTTGTTTTAAAATTGATCATTTTTAGTTTAAAATTAAACTATTCAAATATTTTGAATTAAGAAATAATCTTTTTTTAAAGAAAATTCAACTATTTGGTTAAAAATTAACTTTTTAATGAAAAAATAAACATTTTTAGGCAGAAAATTCAACTTTTTTCTTAAAAATTCGCCTTTTTGTATTGAAAATTCAACAATTTGTTTGACGTTTTTTTCTCTCCTAAATGCAAAATCTTTTTTGGCTAAAAAAAAAAGTTTTTCTTGAAAATTCGACTTTTTTCTTTATAAAATTAATTTTTTTTAACCGAAAATTTAACTATTCCATTTTTGGTTGAAAATTCATCATTTTAGTTGAAAATCCAACTCTTTAGTGGGAAATTCAACTATTTTGCTCAAAATTCATTTTTTTGTTTGAAAATAAATTTCTTGAATTGAAAATTCGACTATAATATTTTTTTGTTAAAAATTGATAATTTATTTTTTGAAAGAAAATTCAACTATTTGATTAAAAACTAACTGTTTAATAAAATAATAAATTTGGTTGACATTTTTTTCTCTCTCTTGAATGGAAAATCTTTTTTGGCTAAACATCAACTATTTTCTTGAAAATTCGACCTGTTTCTATAGAAATTAAATATTTTAACTGAAAATTTAGCTACTCTATTGTTTATTGAAAAATTATTTTTTTAGTTTAAAATCTAATTTTTTTGTTGGAAATTAATTTTTTTCGAACTTAAAATTTATCTATTCCATTTTCAGTTAAAAATTAATAGTTTTTAGTTGAAAATTCATTTTTTTTATTTTTCAATAAGAATTAACATTTTTTGGTTGAAAATGTAACTTCTTGTTTGAAAGTTGAATTACTTTGTTAAAAATTCATTCGATTGGTTGAAGATTCAACTATTTTGTTGAAAATTATTTTTTTCTTGTTTGGAAAATTATTTTTTTTTTCAGTGAAAATTTAACTATTCCATTTTTCCTTGAAAATTGATAATTTTAGTTGAAAATTCAACTCTTTAGTGGAAAATTTAACTATTTTCTTCAGAAATAGTTTTTTTTTTTAAGAATAATTTTTTTGAATTGAAAATCCAACTATTCAACAGTTTTGTTGAAAATTCGTTTTCTTTTCTTTGAGAATTAAATTTTTTAACTGGAAATTTAACTACTCTATTGGTTGTGGAAAAATTATTATTTTTTTATTTGAAATTTCCCTATTCGTTCAAAAATTCTTCTTTTTGGCTTAAAAAATCAAATTTTTGTTAAAAATGTTGAATTTCAATCTTTTTTGTTTGAAGATTCGACTGTTTAGTTAATTTTTATTAATTTTACAGGATTTCACTAAATTTCAAGGAAAATTTGAGTTTGAAAGGTACTTAAGACTTTTTGAATCTTGGAAAAAATTTAAAAATTGTTTATAAATTTTTTAAGGCTTTAAAATATGGTTTTTGATAACTTTAAAAATCTTTTGTAATGTTTTTAAATCTTTTGGAATATTCTCTCAGAATTAAATATTTCAAGTATTTCAAAATCTTCAAAAATCTACATTTTATTTTTCTTTTTTCTTTTAAATCTTTCAGAATATTTTTTGAAAATTTTGGACATCTTTTGGAATTTTTTAAAATGTTTTTAAATATAGTCTGAAAATAAATTTTGTAAAATAAAGAATTAATTACAATTTCTTCACGAATCTAATAAAAAATTTTTGTATTCTCATGAAACCTTTCAAAATTCTTAAAAAGCTTCAAATATTTTTGTTTTAAATCTTTGAAAATCCACATTTTTTGAATTTGTTGCAATCATTTTTAATTTGAAATTATTTATGTAACTGTTCAGAATTTTGAAAAACTTCAAAATTGCATTTCTAATTCTTTTAAAATTTAAATTTTATTTCGAGTTTTTCAAAATCATTTCAAATTTTACGTTATTTTTGAAATTAAAAAAAAATATAAATAAATTTTCAAATTATTCGAATTTCCTCCAAAACTTTCAAAAAATCTGCAAAATTAAAAAACAAATCCTGAAAATCTTTCAGATTATTTTTTCACAATTTTGGAAATCATTTGAAGTGTTTAAAAATGTTGTTAAATATTCTCTTCAAATTAATTTTTCAGGATTAAGAATTACTTTTAATATTCCCATGAGTCTTGAGAAATTTTTTTTATTATGTTGAAACTTTTCAAAATCTTGAAAAAAAAAATTGAAAATTGTTTTTCAAAATCTTCAGAAATCTATATTTTATTTTCAGTTTTTTAAAAATCTTTTCAAAATTTTAACTATTTTTGAGGTGTTTTAAAAAACTCTGAATATATTTAAAAATTATTAAATTTCCTGTTAAAATTCATTTTTCTTAATAAAAATTAATTAAAATTTTTGTTTTAAATTATTTTTGAATATTCTCTCGAAATTAATTTTTCAAAATAAGAAATCGCTTTTATTATATATCATTTAAAATTTCAAATAATTAAAAATTTGTTTGAAACCTTTCAATGTCTTTCTGAAATTTTGTAATCCTGCAAAAGTAGAAAATTCAAAATCATTTTAAATATTTTGTTGAAATTAATTTATCAAAATAAAAATCACATTCCTAACTATTTCAAAACTTTTAAAACTTTAAAATGTCTTTTAAACTGATTCAAAATATTCCCATTATTTGTTTTCAAAATTCTGCCAAAATAAAAAAATGGTTTCAAAATCTTCCGCAGATTTTTTTCATATTTTAAAATTTTCGAAAATTGAAAAAATTCTGCAAAATTAAAAAAAAATTCCTAAAAATTTTGCAGAAAAGCAGGTTCGAGTATGAGGCATAAATTGAATCATTTGACATAGAAAGATAAAAGGGATTAATCATGACGCGATTAGGTTTACTAATTGCAGATTTACTTTTTACGTTTCTTGTCACGTAGAGGTTGTCACGTTTGTCGCGTAGAAATGACTATGTGTAACCGCAATTGGAAGAAGTGATTATACATATTAATTTTATTTTTGGGACTTTCGATTTTGAAATAGGATAAAATTTAAATAATTTTAAATAATTTTTTTCCGACAAAAAATATTTCGCTCCGCTGGGAATCGAACCACAGAACTACTGATTCCCGGTCAGGTGCTTTCTTAGTAAGCTACTAGAGAGATCGAGAGAAGAAACTTTTTTCAGAAATGTAGGCATCATTTTGCTAGATACAAATCAAATTTTTCAAGGAATCTATATTATCATCGGAGGATAACATAAAATATTTAACGTCTTTTCAGACTAGATGGAGCTATGAAAGAAAAATTTTCAATTGATTCCCAGCGGAGCGAAAGGAGAAGATCTCTTTTCAGAAAAAAATTACTCAAAATAATTTTGCTTTTATAGACCTATCTAGTCTGAAAAGACGTTAAATATTTTTTGTTATTCTCTGATGATAATACAGATTCCTTGAAAAATTTTATTTGTACCATCTAGCAAAATAATGCGTCTTTTTCTGAAAAAAAGTTTCTTCTCTCGATATCTCTAGTAGCTTAATGAGAAAGCAGCTGACCGGAAATTATTAGTTCTGTGGTTCGATTCCCAGCGGAGTGAAAGAAAAATATCTTTTTTCAGAAAAAAATTATTTAAAATAATTTTTCTTTTAGAGCTCCATCTAGTCTGAAAAGACGTTAAATATTTTCTGGTATTCTCTACCGATAATACAGATTCCTTGAAAAATTGAAATATTCGAATTTGAATAATTTTATCTTCTAAGCATCCAAAATGCTACGATTTCTGATTTCAAAATTTAATTATTCGAAATTGAATGATCGAAATCGTATTTAAAGTGAACAAAACTGTAAATATTCAAAATACAAGCAGAAAATATTTTGAATAAAAAATAATAAAATTTAACTATCAAAACTAAAACCCAAATTTTAAAACCCAAAATAATGTGCAATTATAAATTTCAGCTTTTAGAAATAAAAATTTTGTCAAACACTGTTTGGAAGACTAGCAAATTAAATTTTTTTTATCAACAACGTTAAATATTAAATTACGTAAAATAAAATAATTGAATGATTTATAATGTATAGGAGTTTATTAAAATTTGAAAATTTTCTAATTGGAAATTGGTAAATTTTGCGTTTATAAATCATTCAATTATTTTATTTTAAATAATTAAATATTTAACGTTTTTAATTTAATAATATTTATTATATTTAATATTAATATTTTTCCATTATTATTATTATTATTATATTTATTATTATTTAATAATATAATAATATTAATAAAAATATGTTTGAAAAATATAAAATTTCAATAAAAATGATAAAAATTATGAAAAAAATTAATTTCCAACCAAATAGTTCAATTTTCCACCAAAGAGGATGAATTAACAAAATATTTGAATTGTCAAAATAATTAAAATTTCAACCAAGTAGTTAAATTTGCAACCAAAAAAGATGAGATTTTAACGAAAAATTTAGAAATTTTCAACAAAATATTTTAATTTTTAATTAAACCAGTTGAATTCAACCAAAATGGACAACATTTTTCAAAAAAAAATTTGAATTTTAAAGCAAAGAAATGAATTTTTAACCAAAGAAAATGAGTTTTTAATAAAATAGTTGAAAATACAGTTTAAAAATTAATTTTTAATAAACGAAAACTTATTTCCTACCAAAAAAATTATTTTCATCTAAAAGGATAATTTTTCAACAAAGAAGATTTATTTTCTACAAAAAAAAAAAATAATTTTTAATAAAATACAGGAATTTTTAACAAAAAATAATGAGTTTTCAAAAAATTGTTAAATTTTCATATAAAAACTAAAAAACCAATTTTCAACAAAATTGATAAATTTCGCATTAAGTAAATGAGTTTTCAACCAAGCAGTTGAATTTTAAAAATTTTCAAAAAATAGTTGAATTTTCACTATAAAAAATTAATTTTCAAGAAAATAAAACTAATTTTCAACCAAGGAAAAGAATTTTTAATAAAAAAAGAGGAAATTTAAACTAATGAGTTTTTCCCCGAAAAAGACGAGTTTTCAACAAAATGTAATTTAATAATTACAGTACTTTCAATTTATTAATAATTTTCACCAAAATCATATAAATTTTCAACTTGGAGAAGAATAGTAAAAATTTCAGTAAAAAAATAGATTTCCAGCCCGACAAAATAAATTTTCAACGAAACAGTTAAATTTTCATTTAAAAAAATTAATTTTCAATAAAAAAAACTAATTTTCAGCCTGAGAAATTAATTTTTAACAAAAATATAATTTTTCAAAAAGAAGATTGATTTTCTACCAAAAAAGAAGAATTTTTAACAAAATACATGAATTTTCGACTCAAAAAAATTACTTCTTAACAAAATTGATGAATTTTCAACTGAACAGATAAATTTTAAAACAGAAATGGAATAATTAAATTTTTTGATAAAAAATTAATATTTAACTGAGAGAGCGAATTTTCAACAAAATAGTTAAATGTTGCGCCAAAGAATTTAATTTTGAGGTAAAATTGTGAATTTTCAACCAAAAAATGAATTTCCAACCAAATAGTTGAATTTTGAACCTAAAAGATAAATTTTCTACCAACAAAGACAAATTTTCAACAAAATAAATTTATTTTCAAGTGAATAATATAAAATTCCATCCAAAAATAGAATAGTTAAAATGTTAGAAAAATAAATTTTCGAAAAAAAAATAATTTTCAATAAAAGAGTTGAAATTGAACCTAAAACATAAATTTGCAACTCAAATTAGCATAGCAAAATTTTAAAGATTATTTTTTGATAGAACCATTTTCAACCAAAGAAATGAATTTTCAACCAAAAAGAATGACTTTTCAACAAAATTGTTGAATTCTCAACAAATTCAATTCTCAAAACTTCGAGATCTGCAACGTTGAGCACTGGCGGTCGCGGTTAGCACTCGGATGGGTGACCGTTCGTGATTCTCGCTTATTCGTTCATTTGATGGCGAGAATGAACATGAACATTCAATTCTATCAAATATCTCGATTCAAACTCGTCTTTCGGTAACTGACTGCTGATTAGTTTCGCTTTTCTGCAGTTTTCCACTCCTCTGACCAAATTCAGACAGTAAGGATTTTTAGAAACTGACAAACCCACAGAATTAAATACGTCAGGCAATTCACTCGAATTCCCTGATTTAAAATTCTAGCATTAATTCTCAGATCGCGGTTGAAAATACTAATGTAAGCTAAATTTGTAAGTATCTAAAAAAATACGACTCTATCGAATGAAAGGTTCAAGACCCTACTTTATATTCCTTCCAAACGAGGGAACGAATCAAAAAAACTCTTCAAGACTTTGAAAGCATATATTTTAATGTCCATCAGAGACGTGTCAGAATTCTTTTGAAATTCGCGCCATGATCATAGAGCACGTACGCTTATAAGAGTTATAAGTTACACACGACGTGACGTTGCTCACACGTGCAAACACGTTCAATGAATCAGTGACACATTCGAATATTTAATGTACCTACTAGTAGCTGATTCACCTTTCGATATTCGGACATGTAAAATTCTAAAAGGTGTCACTCGTTTTCCGGGTTCTTGTTTTCATTGCTCTTTGTATTATTTATGCAAATATGCATAATCGACTAATGCGCGAAACTGTCCCACATTTCACATCCGCTGTTTGTATACACTCTAAATTTAAATCAGTTCAAATTTTACTCATTGAATTAATCTTCTTTATTCGTAATATGTCCCCTTCCATCCACTCCTCTCCCGGTTCATCCTCCTCTAAAACCTTTACATGCCCTCTCCTAATCCTTTCATTCACTCCTCTCCCAATTCATCCTCCTCTAAAACCGATACATGACCTTTGAATTTTTCATCCACTTCTCTCCCAATTCATCCTCCTCTAAAACCTTTACATGCCCTTTGAATCATTCATCCACTCCTCTCCCAATCCATCCTGCTTTAAAAACTTTGCATAACCTTCTCTAATTCTTTAATCCAATCCTCTCCCAATGCAACATCCTCTAAAACCTTCACATGACCTCCTCTTATTCTTTCATCCACTCCTTTCCCAATACATCATTTTCTAAAAACTTTACATAACCTCCTCTAATTCTTTCATCCACTCCTCTCCCAATCCATCCTCCTTTAAAACCTTCACCACATTATCTTTTTAGCTTCCTTTAACGTACTCTCTCATTTCCTAATACATCCCTTTTCTTACCTTGTTTTCCAAGCTTAATTTTGGTATTCTGGTCCATCTTCTCTTTCCACATCTCTTTTCTGAATACTTTGGTACTCCTCTCTCCATTATACTATACCTTTTTCAAATTTTGTATTCCTCAATCATCCCCTATCTTTCTATTGAGTGTCTTTTCCTGTCTTTTTCCTCCATTTCATCATAGCTTATTCCAGTTTCCTCTCCTATGTCCCTAGTCTCCCAGTTTACTAGCATCCACCTCTTCATTTGTTTGCAAGTTCTATTCCAAATATTTCAATTCCTTTATTTGCAGCTTTATTTCATTCCAACTCTCAATCCATTCTTTTCTTCTAACCCCTTCTTTTCTAAACCTTATCATCTTTGTCTTTTCTACATTTAAATTCAACTTTTTCCCATCTTAGTATTTCTTGAATCATTTAATTAAGCCCGCCATCCTTTCACAATCCATCCTTCTCTAAAAACGTCACATGGCCTCCTATAATTCTTTCATCCACTACTCTTCCAATCCATCCTTCTCTTAAAACTTTACATGACCTCTTATTCTTTCATCCACTCTTCTACCAATTCATCCTCCTCTGAAACCTTTACATGACTTCTTATAATTTTTTCGGTCACTCCTCTTCCAATACATCCTCCTCTAAAACCTTTACATGACCTCTTCTAAATCTTTCATTTAATCATCTCCCAATCCATCCTCGTCTAAAACCTTCACATGACCTCCTTTGAATCTTTCATCCACTTCTCTCCTAATCCGTCCTCCTCTGAAACCTTCACATTACCTCCTCTAATCCTTGCATCAAATTTTCTTGAAATCAGTCCTCCTCTGAAACCTTCATATGACCTCTTCTGATTCTTTCATTCAATCCTCTCCCAATTCATTTTCCCCTAAAACCTTTACATGGGCCCTAATATTTTCATCCACTTCTCTCCCAATCCATCTTCCTGTAAAACCTTTACATGACCTCCTCCAATTCTTTCATCCACTCCTTTCCCAACCCATCCTCTTCTAAAAACTTTACATGACCTCCTCTAATTCTTTCATCCAATCCTCTCCGAATTCATCCTCTTTTAAAACCTTCACAACATTATCTTTTTAGCTTCCTTTAACGTACTCTCACTTTTCCTAATACATCCCTTTTCTTACCTTGTTTTCCAAGCTCAATTCTGGTATTCTGGTCCATCTTCTCTTTCCACATCTCTTTTCTGAATACTTTAGTAGTCCTGTTTCCATTATACTATGTCCTTTTTGAATTTTCTATTCCTCAATCATCCCCCATCTTTCTATTGAGTGTCTTTTCCTCTTTCTTTTCTCCAATTCTTAATAGTTTACTGCAGTTCCCTCTCCTACATCTCTAGTCCTCCAGTCTACTAGCATCCACCACATATATCTTTCTTGTAAGCTCTCAATCTCTTATCTTTTCCTTCATTTTCACCTTTGCCTTATATCTGTTTCATTACACCTGCCACCTTTTTATTACTTCTCTTATATCAGCTCTATGATCTTCATTTGTTTGCAAGTTGTATTCCAAATATTTCAACTCCTTTATTTCTAGCTTTATTCTATTTCATCTCTCAATCCATTCTTTTCTTATAGCCCCTTATTTTCTAGACCTTATTATCTTTGTCTTTTCTACATTTAAATTCAACTTTTTCCCATCTTACTATTTCTTCGATCGTTTGATTAAGATCGCCATCATCTCCCAATCTATTCTACTCTAGAAACTTTACATGGCCTCCTCTTATTCTTTCATCCACTACTCCCAATCCATCCTTCTCTAAAACCTTTAGATGACCCCTAATTTTTCCATCAACTTCTCTCTCAATCCATCCTCCTCTTAAACCTATACATGACCTCCTTTGAATCTTTCATCCACTTCGCTCCCATTCCATCCTCCTCTGAAACCTTCATATTACCTCCTCTGATCCTTGCATCCAATTCTCTTTCAATCAGTCCTCCTCTGAAACCGTCACATGACCTCTTCTAATTCTTTCAATTAATCCTCTCCCAATTAATTCTCCTCTAAAACCTTCACATGGCCTCTAATATTTTCATCCACTTCTCTCAAGACCCATCTTCCTCTAAAACCCTTACATCACCTCCTCGAATTCTTTCATCCACACCTTTCCCAAACCATCCTCTTCTACAAATTTTACATGACCTCCTCCAATTCCTTCATCCACTCCTCTCCCAATCCATCCTGCTCTAAAACCTTCAATACATTATCTGTTTAGCTTCCTTTAACGTACTCTTTCTTTTCCTAATACATCCCTTCCCTCACCTCGTTTTCCAAGCTCAATTTTGGTATTCTGGTCCATCTTCTCTTTCCACATCTCTTTTCTGAATACTTTAGTACTCCTGTTTCCATTATACTATGCCCTTTTTGAATTTTCTAGTCCTCAATCATCCCCCATCTGTCTACTGAGTGTCTTTTCCTCTCTCTTCACTCCAATTCTTCATAGTTTACTCCAGTTCCCTCTCCTATATCCCTAGTCTCCCAGTTTACTAACATCCACCTCATATATCTCTCTTGTCAGTTCTCAATCTCTGATCTTTTCTTTCATCTTCATCCTTTTCTTTTTCCTTATATCTGCTTCATTAGCCCTGCCACCTTTTCATTACTTCTCTTATATCAGCTCTCTGATCTTCATTTGTTTGCAAGATGAATTCAAATATTTCAACTCCTTTATTTCTAGCTTTATTCCATTCCATCTCTCAATCCATTCTTTTCTTATAACCCCTTATTTTCTAAACCTTATTATCTTTGTCTTTTCTACATTTAAATTCAACTTTTTCGCATCTTACTATTTCTTCGATCATTTGATTAAGCTCGCCATCCTCTCACAATCCATCCTTCTCTAAAAGCTTTACATGGTCTCCTCTAATTCTTTCATCGACTACTCTCCCAATCCATCCTTCTCTAAAACCTTTACATGACCTCTAATTCTTTCATCCAATCTCTCCCAATCCATCCTCCTCTGAAACCTTTACATGACATCTTATAATTCTTTCTGTCACTCTTCTTCCAATACATCCTTCTCTAAAACCTTTACATGATCTCAACTCATTTTTTCACATACTCCTCTCCCAATCCATCCTCCTCTAAAACCTTTACATGACCTCTGAATCTTCCATCCACTCCTCTCCCGAACCATCCTTCTCTCGAGCCTTTACACGACCTTCAATTCTTTCATTCAATCCTCTCTCAATCGATCCTCCTCTAAAACCTTTACATGACCTCCTTTGAATCTTTCATCCACTTCCCTCTCAATCTGTCGTCCTCTGAAACCTTCACATTACCTCCTCTAATCCTTGCATCAAATTCTCTTCAAATCAGTCCTCCTCTGAAACCTTCACATGACCTCTTCTACTTCTTTCATTCAATCCTCTCCCAATTCATCCTCCTCGAAAACCTTCACATGGCCTCTAATATTTTCATCCACTCCTCTCCCAGTCCATCTTCCTCTAAAACCTTTACATGACCTCCTCTAATTCTTCCATCCACTCCATTCCCAATCTATCCTCTTTTAAAACCTTCACCACATTATCTTTTTAGCTTCCCTAAACGTACTCTCTCTTTTCCTAATACATCCCTTTTCTTACCTCGTTTTCCAAGCTCAATTTTGGTATTCTGGTCCATCTCCTCTTTCCACATCTCTTTTCTGAATACTTTGGTACTCCTTTCTCCATTATACAATACCTTCTTCAAATTTTGTATTCCTCGATCACCCCCTATCTTTCTATTGAGTGTCTTTTCCTGTCTCTTTTCTCCATTTCATCATAGTTTACTCCAGTTCCCTCTCCTATATCTCTAGTCCTACAGTCTACTAGCCTTTTTATTATTTCTCTTATATCAGCTCTCTGATCTTAATTTGTTTGCAAGTTAAATTCAAATATTTCAACTCCTTTATTTCTAACTTTATTCCATTCCATCTCTCAATCCATTCTTTTCTTATAACCCCTTCTTTTCTAAACCTTATCATCTTTGTCTTTTCTACATTTAAATTCAACTTTTTCCCATCTTAGTATTTCTTGAATCATTTAATTAAGCCCGCCATCCTCTAACAATCCATCCTTCTCTAAAAACGTCACATGGCCTCCTTTAATTCTTTGATCCACTACTCTTCCAATCCATCCTTCTCTTAAAACTTTACATGACCTCTTATTCATTCATCCACTCTTCTACCAATCCATCCTCCTCTGAAACCTTTACATGACTTCTTATAATTTTTTCGGTCACTCCTCTTCCAATACATTCTCCTCTAAAACCTTTACATGATCTCAACTTATTCTTTCACATACGACTTTTCCAATCGATCTTCCTTCAAAACCTTTACATGACCTCCTATAATTCTTTCATCCACTCCTTTACCATCCCATCCTCTTCTAAAAACTTTACATGACCTCCTCCAATTCCTTCATCCACTCCTCTCCCAATCCACCCTGCTCTAAAACCTTCACTACATTATCTTTTTAGCTTCCTTTAACGTACTCTTTCTTTTCCTAATACATCCCTTCCCTCACCTCGTTTTCCAAGCTTAATTTTGGTATTCTGGTCCATCTTCTCTTTCCACATCTCTTTTCTGAATAATTTAGTACTCCTGTTTCCATTATACTATGCCCTTTTTTAATTTTGCTATTCCTCAATCATCCCCCATCTTTCTATTGAGTGTCTTTTCCCCTCTCTTTTCTACAATTTTTCATAATTTACTCCAGTTCCCTCTCCTATATCCCTAGTCTCCCAGTTTACTAGCATCCACCTCATATATCTTTCTTGTAAGTTTTCAACCTCTTATCTTTTCTTTCACCTTCATCTTTTTCTTTTTCCTTATATCTGTTTCATTAGCCCTGCCACCTTTTTTTTACTTCTCTTATATCAGCTCTATCCTCTTCATTTGTTTGCAGGTTGAATTCAGATATTTGATCTCCTTCATTTGTAGCTTTATTCCATTCCATCTCTCAATCTATTCTTTTCTTATAACCCCTTCTTTTCTAAACCTTATTATCTTTGTCTTTTCTACATTTAAATTCAACTTTTTCCCATCTTACTATTTCTTCGATCATTTGATTAAGCTCGCCATCATCTCCCAATCTGTCCTACTCTAAAAACTGTACATGGCCTTCTCTTATTCTTTCATCCACTTCTCTCCCAATTCATCTTCCTCTAAAACCTTCAAATGACCTTTGGATCATTCATCCACTCCTCTTTGATTCCATCCTCCTTTAAAACCTTTACATAACCTTCTCCAATTCTTTCATCCAATCCTCTTTCATCTTCTTTCTCATCTTGCTCTAAAACCTTTACATGACCTCCTCTAATTCTTTCATCCACTCCTTTCCCAATTCATTCTCTTCTAAAAACTTTACATGACCTCCTCTAATTCTTTCATCCACTCCTCTCCCAATCCATCCTCTCTTAAAACCTTCACCACATTACCTTTTTAGCTTCCTTTAACGTACTCTCTCTTTTCCCAATACATCCTTTTTCTTATCTTGCTTTCCAAGCTTAATTTTGGTTATCTCCAGTTCCCTCTTTCATATCCCTAGTCTCTCTGTTTACTAGCATCTACCTCATATATCTTTCTTGTATCTTGTATCTTCATCTTTTTCTTTTTCCTTGTATTTGTTTCATTAGCCGTGCCACCTTTTTATTACTTCTCTTATATCAGCTCTATGATCTTCATTTGTTTGCAAGTTGAATTCAAATATTTCAACTCCTTTATTTGTAGCTTTATTCCATTCCATCTCTCAATCCATTCTTTTCTTCTAACCCCTTCTTTTCTAAACCTTATTATCTTTGATTTTTCTACATTTAAATTCAACTTTTTTCCATCTTAGTATTTCTTGAATCATCTAATTAAGCCTGCCATCCTCTCACAATCCATCCTTCTCTAAAAACTTTACATGGCCTCCTCTAATTCTTCCATCATCTACTCTCCCGATCCATCCTTCTCTAAAACCTCAACATGACCTCTAATTCTTTCATCCACTCTTCTACCAATCCATCCTCCTCTGAAACCTTTACATGACCTCCTCCTCTTCCAATACATCCTCCCTTAAAACCTTTACATAATCTCAACTCATTTTTTCACATACTCCTGTCC
>CAKNXH010061286.1:26473-42258 GCA_932178445.1 Andricus quercusramuli
TACTCAATCCTTCGGGTTTGGTACTCAATCCCACAGGTGTTGTACTCTGTCATGTCGGTCTTGTACTCAATCCTGTGCGGTTTGTGCTCAATCTTATAGGTTTTGTACTCAGTTCTGTATGTTTTGTAGTCAGTCCTGAGGGTTTTGTACTCAATCCTGTGGGTTTGAATTTTTGTCTATTCCAGAAATTCTCAAGGGCATGCTCGTTTCAAATGTATAGTTCTCAAAGACCAAATTCTACTAGATTCAAATTGAATTTTAACAATTTAAGTATGACATTTTTCGACTTCAGGCCCCTTTTTCTATTTCACCATTCACCCTCAAATTTAGTTTCTCTTTCAATCTTGACGCAGTGATCGATATGCTCATCTCCGGTTGACATATTTCCGATTCAGGATCTGTCCTCCCTCTTCACCGGTATCAGGGTGCATGGAAAATGAAGAAATATCTTCACTCCACCCCCTGCGCCCCAAAAACTATATTAATCCGTCTTCCTGAAATGTAAACTAAATTTCCTTTTATTCGGCACAAATATAATTTTTTAAGTCCTTTACTGGAAAATATTTATAACAATGTAATAATATAATAAATAATTTTTTCTGATTGAAAAACGTTTGAAATTTTTAATTCTGACTTGAAAAACATTTCATAATCAATAGTTTAATATTAAAATTTTTACCGATTGTCTCAAATTTTAATTTTTAAAATAAAAAGATCTAATGCATCTATTATTATGAATAGGTTGGAAAATAAAATTTTTTTTCATTTTAAGTTCACGATTTCAAACTTGCAAATTGTAAATTTTTGATGTCTTATTGTTTTCAAACATTTTTCAGGGTCTTTGAAATTTTTGAAGTAACTATAAAATGAAAGCTTTTAGCATTTTTTAATTGAATGCCTTGATACTACAAAATTTGAAGTTTTTATTTGAAATTAGAAGCATTAAAAATTAAATTCTTCAAAAGTGAACACTTTTAAGTGAGGAAATAATTTTATTTTTATTTTAAGCCGTTTCAAATTGATAGTTCTTTTTCAAATTTTTTAGTTTGCAATATTTGATTAATATAATTACTTATTTCAAATGAACAGTCAAATATTGATGAATATTAAAGAATGGTTTTTTTTTATTTAAAAATTTTTTATTGAACTGTGAAAAATGATTTAATAACTTAATAAAAACATATTATGATGAATCGATTCATTTTTAAGCTTCAAGCTCGGTAAATTGTTAAAAATTCTGAAATTCCTGAAAGAAGTGAAAAAAATTTCAAACATTTCGAATAATTCTTGAAATGTTGTAAAAGATTGTAGACAGTTTTTTACCAAACTTTTTCATTTTTGCAAGATTACAAAATTTCAAAAAAAATTCAAGTAAGTTCAAAGGATATTTAGAATTTTCAAAATGAGTGAAAAATGATTGTAACTTGATAAGATTTTTTAAAATTTTAATGAAATTTCAGATTCTTGAAGATATCGACGAAAAATTTCGAAGATTTTTAAAGAATTTTGAAAGGATTCACGAAAATAAAAAAAAAGTTTCTCAAGATTCCTGGCAAAATGAAAATAATTTTTTATTTAAAAAAAAACGATTCTTAGAAAATCTTTAAAAAGATTTTAAAACATTTCAAAAATTAATGAAGAGAAAAATTCGAATCAATTAAAAAAATATATGTGGGAGTTTTCTTTTGGGAATTTTTTGTTGGGAAAATAATATTAAAAAAAAAATAAATGTTAACAGAATATTTTAAGAAGAAGATTTAAGATGTAAGAAGAAGATTTTAAGTCATTTTTTAAATTTTTTCAAAAAAGAAATTAATCGTTTAAAAAAATGTTTAGATGATTTAAAAGTTTTTAAAAGATTTAAAAATAATCTAAAATAATAAACTATTTGAAAAAATTTAAAACAAAATGTAAATGATCGAATATTTTGAAAAAAAGTTTTGTGTTTGTTAAAAAATTTGAAAAGTTTCAAGAAAACAAAAAAAATCTTTTTTTATGATTCCTGGGAAAATTAAAAATGATTTTTTATTATGAGTAATTAAATTTTCAACAAAATTCTAAAAGTTTTCTAAAGATGTAGAAATTAATCTGAAAGATTTTTAGTCCATTTTTCAATTTTTAAAGATTGTTCGAAATTTTTAGCAATAATTCGAATCAGTTTGAAGAAGGGTTTGAAAATTTATCTCTTTTGATAGAAATATAATTTTTTTGGTTAAAGAAGCCACAGTTAATTCAAAAAATTAATTTGTTTTGATTGAGGATTCAAATATTTTGTTATAAAATCGCCTTTTTCTGATTTCAAAAAAAAAAGTAAAAAAGATTTTCGAATATTACACATGTGCCAATAAAAAATCTGAAATATTATAAAGACATTTTTTTATTTTACAGGATTCCACAAAATATTAGGAACAATTCGAGTTCGGAAATTTTTCTAAGTTTTAAAATATTTTTGATCTATTCAAAACCTCTAAAATTTCCTTAAAATCATTCAAATTTTCCCAGAAATTTTAAGAAAATTTTTTTATTCTCTCGAAACCTGTCAAAATTCTTTTAAAGGTTCTAAAGTTCTTGTTTCAAATTTTTGAAAAACTACATTTTGTAAAATCTTCTAAAATTCAAAATTCTTTTTTAATCTCTTCAAACCTTATGAATATTTCTTGAATTTACTCGATTTTTTTTATTGATCAATCTTACCAAACTGAAAAATTCTCCTTTAAAATATATTATTTTTCGAAATTTTAGGATATCGTTTGAAATATTTTGAAATATTTTTCAATTTTTTTTAAAGTTTATTTTACAAAATAAAAAATCGTTTAAAATGTCTGTAATAAGAATCTTTAGAAAATTCTTTTTTTTTATCTTTTCAGAATTCCTAAACCTTCTAATATTTTTAAATCATTCAAATTTTTTCTGAATTTCTTTTAAATTCTGCAAAATTGCAAAAATTGCCTTGAAATCTTTCAGATTCTTCTTTGGCAATTTCAGAAATCTTTTGAAATGTTTTGAAATCTTTTTGAATATTCTCTTCAAATTAATTTTTGAAGATGAAAAATCATTTTAATTTTTCTTAGAAATCTAACGATTTTTTTCATTTTCTTGAAACCTTACAAAATTTTTAAAATATCTTTATAATAAAATCAGATTTTTTCTAAAATCATCTAATATGGAAAAATTGTAAAAATTCACTTAAAAATCTTTTACACTCCTTTCAAAAATTTTAGAAAATAATTAAAAATATTTTGTAATCTTTTTCAAATTTCTATTAGAATTCATCAAAAAAAAATCATTTGAAATTTTCCCAATAATCTTAAGTACTTTTTTCCATTCCTCTTGACACCCTACCAAATTCAGTTTACCTAAAAATGGTTAAAATCCTGAAAAAAAATTGTCTTGAAGTCTCCATTTTCTTTTCCCATACATTTTGAAACCTTCAAATCTGGAAATTATTCTTCAAAAATAAAACCTGAACCATTCAAAATTTTCCCAGAAATTTTGGAAAAATTAATCTCCCTAACTCTTTCAAAATTATTACAAAGTTTATGAATTTTTTCTTCGAATTCTTCAAAATAAGTTTTTGCCCATGATTTCATTTTCTTATCTCTTTTAAAATGTAAAAAAAGTTTGTAAATTGTAAAATAAAATGAAATAAAATAGAATAAAATAGAATAGAATAGAAAAGAATAGAATAGAATAGAATAGAATAGAATAGAATAGAATAGAATAGAATAGAATAGAATAGAATAGAATAGAATAGAATAGAATAGAATAGAATAGAAAATAATAGAATAGAATAGAATAGAATAGAATGAAATAGAATGGAATAGAATAGAATAGAATAACATAGAATAGAATAATATAGAATAGAATAATATAGAATAGAATAGATAGAATGGGATAGAATAGAATAGAATAGGATAGAATAGGATAGAATGGAATAGGATAGAATAGGATAGAATGGAGTAGAAAATAGAATAGAATATAATAGGATGGGATGGGATAGAATAGGATAGAATAGGATAGAATAGAACAGAATAGGATAGAATAGAATAGAATGGAATAGAATAGAAAATATAATAGAATAGAATAAAACAGAACAGAATAGAATAAAATACAATGCAATAGAATTTATATAAAGTTTTGGGAAAGTTTTGGGAAAGGAAGAGAAGGGAAGAGAAGGGAGGAAATTAAAAGGTAGTCGAAAATAAAAAGAGATAAGATTTTAAGGAAGAAAGGTTGGAATATTTGCCACTGGAATGTAGGTGAAATAGGAATACAGGATAGGAAATTTATTAAACATTTCAGGCAATAGGAATTCGTGATAATGATGTAGATTTGGCTAGACGAAAGGGGGTAGGGGAGAGTAAAGGATAGGCTAGCGAGGAGACAGATAAAAGATACAAAAGGCGAAGAGTCCAAATAAATAGGGCGAAGGAATGGAAATAATGGTGATGGAAATAAGGAAAGATTTCATGAGGAAAAAAAAGGAGTAATGGAAGAAGAGATAAGGATAGAAGAGAACAGATAAGGATTGAAGAGAAGAGGTAGAAAAAAGTAGAGATATATATGTAAACAAGGATATGGACGTAAAAATAGAGAAGTTGAGGGAAATAATTTAAGGAGGCGGAAGAAGGGATCAAACTAATCATAGAGGATACTTAAATACAAGAACAGGAGAGAGTGGAGGAAAAGAATAGGGAAAAGAAGGTGATGGGACTAGGAGAAAGATGAATGAAAAGGAGCCAAAGAAAAAAGATTAGGAAAAGGTATAAGTTGGTCAGCAGAGGGAATAGAAGAATTTAGGGAAAGGATAAACGCGACGAAAATAAGACAGATAAACATAAAAGAGGAGATGGAAACAGTGATATGAAGACGAGAAAGAATATTAGAGCAAACAGTCAAGAAAGAAGTGTAACAAGTGGAAAAAAGAGGTAGCTAGGATGAGAAATGTGAAAAGAAGAAAAATTTTCTTCTTTTGAGCTGAGAGGTGAGAAAGGAATTAAGAATGTCAAAAAATAGGAAGAGCAGTGCAGAAGAATAGAGGATCAAGAAGAAAGGGTATGACGAGTCATAGTTATATGATAGAAAAAAGGAGAAAGAAAATAATAGGTTTGAGGAGGACGCAGTAAAGGCTAGCACGGACCAAGAAGTATGGGAAGTAGTAGAGGAAAGAGAGGAAAAGAGTTATTCAGGATATTGAAATGTTGGAATGAAACAAATATTTTATGGAATTGTTAGAAGGAGTGGAAGAGAAGATAACGGGAGAGATGGTACAAGTAAGAGGATAGGAAATATGGGATAGTGGTACTGGTACCAATGGTGAAAAATGGAAAACAGGAAGTTGTTAAGGATTACAGAGGGTGAAGTTGATGCCGACATTATAAGCTCTACGTAACAATACTATGAAAGAGGTTAAAGAAAGAAGTAGAAGAAAAGAGATGAGTCGACCGAATCAGAGAGAGTTTAGGAAAGGTACGTGGGTTATTAATAATATTCACGTGTTGAATTATATGATAAATAGAAGGATGAAAATAGAGAAAAGTAGCCTAACAGCAATTTTAGTGGATTTGAAGGTGGCATTTAACTCATTGGAGGGAAAAGAGATTGATGAAACTATGAAATTGGGATAAAAGAAGGCTTAAGCAAGGGTAGCAGAGATCTTTAGAGAGACAAAAAGTAAGCTTAGGGTACATTAATATCAGATTTGGGAGATGAGATGAAGAAAAAAATGAAGGGAGGATTAAGGCTAGGCATAGAAAAAAATATAAACACTTATATTTGATGATATAGTGATGTTTTTGAAAAACGAGGAAGGAATGGCGTGTTTAATTAAGAGAATTAATTTTCAATCTAAAGAAACGAATTTTTGAATTTTATATCTCAAAAAAAAAAATATTTTCATTTAAAATAAACAAGATTAGGATTCAACCAATAATTAACAAAAATTCAAGTGGAAAAGTTGAACAATTTTTTATTTTATACTCGAAAATTATTGAGTGTATTACGTATGGATAAAACGAAGGTAATGGTGTTTAATAAAGAAGGGGGGGGGATGGACAGCTAGGTGGAAAGGTGTAAAGACAGAGTAAGTAAAGGAATTTATCACCTCAGTTTTTTAAAATGATTTTGTAATTTTTTAATTAAATTCACATTAAATTTAACAAACAATAATATCACATTAATTTAAAATAAATTATCAAATATTATTATTATTTATCATTTTTTATTATTTTGTTTTTATCTCAGAATGGGAAATATTATATGCATATTAGGGAAATGATTAAGAAAACGGTGGGGGAATGAAACAGATATGAAGAATAGAAAAAATATATGGGGATAGAAAGTGAGGTAGGAGATAGAGAGGTTGCAAAAGAGATAGATTAGGCGAATATTAGAAGTAAGTTAAAGAACTCCGGGTTATATGGTAAGAGAAGAGACTCAAATGATAAATTAAGATAAGGTGGAAGAAGGTGGAAAAAAGTGGAAAAAAGAGGAAAGAGGGCTACAGAAATAACGCGATCGGAAGAAGAAAGAAGAAATTTCATTAGAGATCAAGGGACAGGAGAAGAGGAATAGAGGAATTAGAAAAGAAATAGAAGAGAGAGATAAATGAAGAAGGAAATAGGAAATAGAAAGGGATAGGGAAAAGGATGAGAAAATGCTGAGCATGTTAAAGGGTAGAGGAGACATGAGAGCATGTATGGGATCGTTCTATGAGAGGAAGGAAGTAAAGGGGAGGAAGGCAAGAGAATGTTAAGAAGATTTTAGGGGAGAAGGGACTGGAGGAAGAATGGATGAAGGATCTAGAAGAAGCTATAGGAGATGGAGAATGAGGAAGTGTGGAGGAGAGTGGACAGCATGAGTGTAAAAGAAAGAAGGAAGTGAGAATACGGACAATGATTTAGAAGAGGGGAAGAAAGTGAGAATAAATATGGATGGTGGGGATGAGGAGAGTGAGAGACTCACTTGAGACACGGGGAAAAATAATTGAAGAATCTGGAAAAAGCTAGAGGAGATGAAGAATAAGGGAGTGTGAAGTAGAGATAGAGTGGACAGCACGAGTGTGAAAGAAAGGAGAAGAAAATGAAAATACGGACAATGATTTAGAAGAGGGGAAAAGAGCAAAAATAATTATGGATGGTGTGGGAAAGAAGTGTAAGAGACTCACTTGGGACTGGGGCAAGAATGGATAAAGGATCCAAAAAAAGCTAGAGGAGATGCAGAATTGGGAAGTATGGAAAGTGGACAGCATGAGTGAGGAAGAAAGAAGAAAAAATGGGAATATGGAAAATAATTTAGAAGAGGGGGAAAAAGTGAAAATAAATATGGATGGTAAGGGAGAGAAGAGAGAGAGACTCACATGGGACTGGCTTAACAATGAATAAAGGATCTAGAAAAAGCTAGCGGAGATTCAGAATGAGGAAGTGTGGAGGACATTAAGGATGAGGGAGTGTGAAGGGGAGAGGAAGTTGACAGCATGAGCGTCAAAGAAAGGAGAAGAAAATGGAAATACGTACAATGATTTAGAAGCAGGGAAAAAAGTTAAAATAAATATAGATGGTCAGGGAGAGGAGAGTGAGAGACTCACATGGAACTGGAGGAAAAATGGATAAAGGATCTAGAAAACGCTGGAAGAGATGCAGAATGAGGAAATGTGGAGAGTGGACAGCATGAGTGTGAAAGAAAGGAGAAGTAAATGAAAATACGGACAATGATTTATAAGAGGGGAAAAAAGTGAAAATTGATGTGGATGCTGGGGAGAGGAGAGTCAGAGACTCACATGGGACTGGGAGAATAATGGATAAAGGATTCAGAAAAAGCTAGAGCTAAATATGGATTGTGAGGGAGAGGAGAGTGAGAGACTCACATGGGATCTGGAGAGGAATGGATAAAGGATCCAAAAAAAGCTAGAGGAGATGAAGAATGAGGGAGTGTGAAGGAGTGAGAGAGTGGACAGCACGAGCGTGAAAGAAAGAAGAAAATGGAGATACAGACAGTGATTTAGAAGAGGGGGAAAAAGTGAAAATAAATATGGATGGTGAGGGACATGACAATGGGAGACTCACTTGGGACTGGGGGAAGAATATTTAAAGGATCTGGAAAAAGCTAGAGGAGACGAATAATCAGGAAGTGTGAAGGAGAGAGAGAGAGAGAGTGGACAGCATGAGTGTGAAAAGAAATGAGAAGGAAATGAAAATACGGATAATGATTCAGAAGAGGGGAAAAAAGTGAAAATAAATATGGATGCTGAGGGAGAGCAGAGTAAGAGACTCACTTGGGACTGGGGGAAGAATAATGGAAGGATCTAGGAAAAGCTAGAGAAGATGAAAAATGAGGAAGTATGGAGAAGAGTGAACAGCATGAGTTTGGTAGAAAGAAGAAGAAAATGGAAATACGGAAATAAATGAGAAGATGAGAAAAAAGAAAAACTAATTATAGATGGTGTGGTAGAGGAGAGTCAGAGACTCACTTGAGACTGAGGAAAGAATGGATAAAAAATCTATAAAAACCTAGAGGAGATGCAGAATGAGGAAGTGTGGAGAGTGGACAGCATGAGTGTGAAAGAAATGAGAAGGAAATGGAAATACTGACAATGATTTAGAAGAGGGGAAAAAGTGAAAGTCAATATGGAAGGTGGGAGAGGATAGTGAGAGACTCACTTGTGACTAGGAGAAGAATAATTAAAATATCCAGAAAAAGCTAAAGGAGATAAAAAATAAGGGAGTGTGGACGAGAGTGGACAGCATGAGTGTAAAAGAAAGGAGAAGAGAATGCAAATATGGATAATGATGTAGAAGAAGGGAAAAACGTGAAAATAAATATGGATGGTGGGGGAGAGAAGAGTGAGAGACTCACATGGGATCTGGAAAAGAATGGATGAAGGATCCAGGAAAAGCTAGAGGAGATGAAGAATGAGGGAGTGTGTAGGAGAGAGAGAGTGGACAGCATGAGTGTGAAAAAGAGAAGAAAATGAAAATTCGGACAATGATTTAGAAGAGGGGAAAAAAGTGAAATTAAATATGGAAGGTGGGGAGAGGAGAGTGAGAGACTCACATGGGACTGAAGGAAGAGTGGATGAAGGATCTATAGAAAGCTAGAGGAGATGAAGAATGAGGAAGTGTGGAGGAGAGTGGACAGCATGAGTGTGAAAGAAAGGAGAAGGAAATGGAAATTCGGACAATGATTTAGAAGAAGGGAAAAAAGTGGAAATAATTATGGATGGTGGGGGACATAAGAATGATTATACTCCCTCAGGACTGGGGGAAAAATAATTGAAGGATCTGAAAAAAGCTAGAGGAGATAAAGAATCTGGAAGTATGAAGGAAAGTTGACAGAATGAGTGTGAAAGAAAGAAGAAGAAAATGCAAATACGGATAATGATTTAGAAGAGGGGAAAAACGTGAAAATAAATATGGATGGTGGGGGAGAGAAGAGTGAGAGACTCACATGGGATCTGGAAAAGAATGGATAAAGAATCCAGAAAAAGCTAGAGGAGATGAAGAATGAGGGAGTGTGAGGGAGAGAGAGAGTGGACAGCATGAGTGTGAAAAAAAGGAGAAGAAAATGAAAATTCGGACAATGATTTAGAAGAAGGGAAAGAAGTGAAAATAAATATGGATGGTGAGGGAGAGGAGAATCAGAGACTCACATAGAACTGGGGAAAGAATAACTGAAGGATTTATAAGAAGCTAGAGGAGATGCAGAATGAGGAAGTGTGGAGAGTGGACAGCATGAGTGGGAAAGAAAGGAGAAGGAAATGAAAATACGGACAATGATTTAGAAGAGGTGAAAAAACCAAAAATAATTGTAAATGGTAAGGGAGAGTGAGAAGCTCACTTGAGACTGGGGGAAGAATAACTTAAGGATCTAGAAAAGCTAGAAGAGATGAATAATGAGGAATTATGGAGGAGAGTGGACAGCATGAGTGTGGCAGAAAGGAGAAGAAAATGGAAATACGGACAATGAATAAAAAGATGGGAAAAAAGCAAAAATAATTATGGATGGTGTGGTAGAGGAGAGTCAGAGACTCACTTGAGACCGAGGAAGGAATGAATCAAAAATCTATAAAAACCTAGAGGAGATGCAGAATGAGGAAGTGTAGAGAGTGGGCAACCTGAGTGTGAAAGAAAGGAGAAGGAAATGGAAATACGGACAGTGATTTAGAAAAGGGGAAAAAGGTGAAAATAAATGTGGATGCTGTGGGAGAGCAGAGTCAGAGACTTGCATGGGACTGGGGGAACACTGGATAAAGGATCTATAGAAAGCTAGAGGAGATGAAGAATGAGGAAGTATGGAGGAGAGTGAACAGCATGAGTGTGAAAGAAAGGAGAAGGAAATTAAAATACGGACAATGATTAAGAAGAGGGAAAAAAGTGAAAATAAATATGGATGGTGGGGGAGAGGAGAGTGAGAGACTTACTTGGGACTGCGGGAAGAATAAAAGAAGGGGCTAGAAAAAGCTAGAGGAAATGCAGAATAAGGAAGTGTAGAGAGTGTGTGCATGGGTGACTGAGTGACATGAGGGACTGGGAGAAGAATAGATAAAGGGTCTAGAAAAAGCTGAAGGAGATGAAGAATGAGGAAGTGTGGAGAGTGGAAAGCATGAGTCTGAAAGAAAGGAGAAGGAAATGCAAATACGGACAAAGATTTAGAAAAGGGATAAAAAAGTAAAAATAAATATCGATGGTGGTGGAGAGGAGAGTAAGAGACTCACTTGGCACTGGGAGAAAAATAAATGAAGGATCTAGAAAAAGCTAGAGGAGATGCAAAATGAGGAAGTGTGGAGAGTGGACAATGAGTGTGAATGAAAGGAGAAGGAAATGAAAAAGTGGAGAAAGATTTAGAGGAGGGGAAAAAAGTGAAAATAAATATGGATGTTGGGGGGGGGGGGGGGAGTGAGAAACTCACTTGCAAGGAAGCAAGCAAAAAGGAGGGCAATGTCACAACAATACGTATCTCTTTAGCGACGACACAATAAATCAAAATGAAGTTGGTGAGGAGAGAAAAGTAGAAAACAGGTTAGCTGCGCCGCGGGAGTCTGCAGTCGAGATTTCGTGATCGTATGCGAGAGACTCTTGCCCGATGCGATGCAATGTACGACAAGAAGAATTATGGCGAATTCGACTGGGCTCCAGTCAGAGTACATTGCACGTTTTATATTACCCCCATTAACATCAAGTGGAAGAAAAATCGCTGCCTTTCCTAAATCAAGAGATATACATATAAAAAGAGGCATTGTAGAAAATCAACCTTTGGAACTTTGAAAAAGTACCTTCCCACAGTATTACGAAAGAGTACTTACTTAGTTTCTGAATCATGCTAAATGAAGAGAAATACTTTTAACATAGAATTTTTTTTAAACGGAATAAGACAGTATTTCAGATAAAAATTAAAATATTTGTTAATTAATTTATTTTTAACCAAAAAAAATTTTTTTACTACAAAAGATGGCTTTTTAACAAAATATTGTAATTTTCAAGAAAATAATTGAATTTTCAACATAATAGTTGAATTTTCAACCTAAAAATATAAATTCCTAACAAAACTGTCAATAGTTTATATTTCAATCAAAAAACATGAAATTTGTGGAAAAAAAGTTTTTTAAAACTAAAAAGATGAATTTTCAACAAATAAAGATTTTTTACTGAAGAAAGAAAATTTTACCTTAATACCAAAAGAAAAATATTCTCTACCAAAAATTGAATTTACAGAAAAAAAATATGGCTTCAGCAAAAATTATTATTCGACGAAACTGATGCATTTTCACTCAAAAAAATGAAATTTTATACCAAGGAAATTATTTTTTTTTTTACCAAAAAAAAAGGATTTTCAATTAAAAAAGGTCAATCTTAAAGAAATGGAAAAGTTATATTTTCAGTTAAAAAATTAATTAGAAAAAAGACTTTTCCTAAACAGTTAAATTTTCAAACAAAGATAAATAAATTTTTATTAATTAAAATTTATTAATATTAATTAAAACAAACACATTTTTAACAATGTAGATTAATTTTTACGCAAATAGTTGAATTTTCAATTTTAAAAAATCAATTTTCAACAAAATAGTTAAACTTTCAACCAAGGAGATGAATATTCAACAAAAAATGACTTTTTAAATTATAAATAAGTTTTTACGAAAAAAAAATTGAATATTCAATCTCTGAAAAAGAGAAATTTTTATTCGAGAAGAGAACAAATTTAAAAAAAAATAGTTGAATTTTTAATCGGAAAACATTCTAGGTCACTTTTTAAGATCCAAAATATGAATTCTTTAACAAAAAATAAGTTTCTACGAAAAAAAATTTAATTTTCCATCCAAAAAGTGAATTTCTTCCCAAAAAGGATGAATTATTATCAAAATTATTGAATACTTTACCTAATAGTTGCATTTTTATCCAAAGAAGATTAAATTTCTCTTGAAAAGGAAAAATTTTTATTCGAAAAAAAATGAAATTTTTGGAAAATAGTTGAATTTTCATCCAAAAAACATTCAACCAAAAGTGACGAATTTTCAACGAAATAGTTGAATTCTTCATCAAATAGTTGAATTTTTATCCAAGAAAGGTGAAATTTGTACTAAAATAGATGAATTTTTAATGAAAAAAGAACACGTTTTTTTTTAAATTTGAAATTTTGATCCAAAAAAGATTTCAGCTTATTTTTTCACACCAAAATATGAATTTTCAACAAAAAGTAAATTTTCCCCGAAATAGTTGAATTTTCAACAAAATAGTAGAATTTTAAACCAAAGGTATGATTTTTTAACAACAATTTAATTAAAATTAAATTAAATTTCTCTTAAAACAGATACAAAATTTAATTAAAAAAAAAAAAAAAAAATTAAAAAAAAAAGTTGAATTTTCATCCAGAAAAGAGTTCTGTTCTTTTTTCAAACCCGAAATGTCCAATTTAACCAAAAAGTAAATTTTCTAGAAAATAGTTGAATTTTCAACAAATTTGTGAATTTTGAAATCAGAAAAACAAATTTTCAAAAAAGAGTTTAATTTTCAACCGAACAGTTTCATTTTGAAATTTCATTTCTTTGGTTGAAAATTAGTTGTTTTTATAAAAGATTTTTTTTTAAACTAAAAAGTCAAATATTATATTTCATGTAGATTTTTAATAGATATTCTATCTTTGTGGTAGAAAATTGGTTTTTTTAAAAGAAAATTTAACTATTTCATCGTAAATTTATTTTAATTGTTTAAAAACGCATTTCACTAATTTTGATTTTTTCACTTTCACAAGATTTTCCAAACATTTTTTGAAAATTTAGAGTTTAGAAAATTTAATTTTGACCAAAAAGGGAACGTGGCCAAGTTCGAAAAATCAAAGTCTAAAGCTGTTGAAGAAAAAGTTTAAAAATCCTATAGTTGCAATTTTAACCATTTATTAACGATTTATAATTTTAAAATCTCAAAATTTAATTTAAAAAAAAAAGTCAAATTTTCAACCAAAGAGATGGAAATGTCAACTAAAAAAGTTATATTTTGAATAAAAAATGGAATATTTAAATTTTCAGTTAAATAAATGATTTTTCAACAACAACAAAAAACGAATTTCCAACAAAATAGTTAAGTGTTTCAGCAAATACAAATTTTCAAGCAACAAGATTAATTTTCTACAAAGAAAAACGAATTTTTATCAAAATACACGAAATTTTCAAACAAATAATTAAATTTTTAACTAAAAAATGTTTTTATGAAAACAAATTATCATTAGATAAAAATATTAATTTTCAACCAAGTAGTTGAATTTTTAACTAAAGAAGATTAATTTACAAAAAAAATGAAATAGTTGATTCTTCAGCTAATGAAAATAATTTTCAAATAAAAAAAAATAATGTAATTTTCTATTTGAAAAATATAATTTTTCAATCAAAATGTTAATTGTCTACCAAATTAAGAAAATTTTCAACCCAAAAAGATGAATTTAAAAAAAAAAATCGAGTTTTTAAGCTAAAAATACGAATTTTCGACAAAGCAGTTGAATTTTTAACCAAGTAGCTATATTTGATTCATCACTTGCGAGAAAAGTTGAGCCAGTGACATCTGGCGTTTGGCGCCAAAACTCTAGCAATTCAAAATAATAATACATTAATTTGAATTTTTAAACGAGAAAGTCAAATATTTTAGAAAACCATTGCCTTTGAAACACGGAAAGATTATTTTTCAACCAAAAAAGACAAATTTGTTTAAAAAAACATCAATTTTCAACCAAGTACTTGAATTTATAACTAACGAAAACTAATTTACAATCAAAAATAAAATAGTTTATTTTTCAGTTGAAGCAAATAGTTTGCAAAAAAAAGCTTCAACCAAAATTACGAATTTTCGAGCTAAAAGAATAATTTCATACAAAAATGAAGAAGCAATTTTTCAACAAAATAGATGATATTTCAAATTAACAAGTTAAGTTTACAATGAGAAATAGAATAGTTAAATTTTCAGTTAAGAAATTATTTTTCAACCAAAAAAGAACGAATTTTCAACGAAATATTCCAAGCTGCCATCGAAAAAGATTAAATCTCTGCCCAAAAAGATGAACTGACAACCAAGAAAGATTTTCCATTGAAGAGAGAAAAAAAATGTCAACCAAATTGTTGAATTTTTAATGCAAAAAGTCGACAAAAAAACTACAAGTAATTGAATTGATTCCAGGTTGCTAAAATAACTTTGAAAATAAATGAAAAGCGATTTGATTCATCATTTGCGAGAAAGCTGAGCGGAGCGACATCTGGCGGTTGGCGCCAAAACTCTAAGAATTCAAAATATTGAAAATACATTCTGGAGAATAAATTCTTTTGAATAATATAAAAATAAGTACCATAATGAGTTAAATATTAAACGCTTCAAATTTCTAACATTTCAAGTCAAAATATATTGCATTTCCAACAAAATAGGTGAATTTTCAACAAAGGAAGAATAATATTATACTAAAGAAAAAAAAATTCACTGTAAAATACATTATGTTTTAACCAAATAGCTGAATTAATTGAATTAACCAAAAGTAGAATAGTCACATTTTCGGTTTAAAAAATTAATTTTTGAATAAAGGAGTCAAATTTTTAACGAAACAGTTTATTCCGTGATCAAAACAGATTTACAATTTATAGAATTAATTCCACGTCGCTAAAATAGCTTAAAAACAAATAAAACGCTATTTGATTCATCACTTGCGAGAAAAGCTGAGCGGAGCGACATCTGGCGGTTGGCGCCAAAATCCTAAGAATTCAAAATATTAAAAATACATAATTGACGTTTTCAATCTACAAAGTGAAATATTTTACAAATCTGTTGAATTGTTATTACCGAAATAAAGTTTTCCATCCTGACAAGAGTGTTCGAAAAGAGGCTCGAAACTATTCCCAAAAAGCAAACATCGTACCAAGAGGCAAACTCCCTCGGTCGTAATTTTAGAACATAATTTAATACTGAGTGGTGCAATATTTCAGAGTTAAGGCTGTCTAGTCAGTTCCCGGAAGAGCGAGCGTTATCAAAATGTGCCAGTGTCCACTAGAGCAAATGTGTGTACTTTCAATTTGTGCATGTGTGAATATGCATGTATTCAATACAAATATACGTCATCTAATATAAGAATATTGGACTATTCTAAAAGAAAACCCTAGTTTCGTGTGTGTGTTACCTACTACCACACATGCATGTGTAATCTACTTAATTATATAGATACATCCAGTAAACACATGTATCTATAGTTATGTACATATTTATGTTGAGATTATGCGTATTACGCACCTTATTGGGGGCCCTGCATAAATTACAAGTTTTTTT
>CAKNXH010061287.1:0-11541 GCA_932178445.1 Andricus quercusramuli
ATTAGTACCCTTTTCAATAAAAAAAAATGATCTTTTACCCAAAAATATAGTTGGATTAGTGTCGAAATTTTTTTTTAAGTATTAAAATTACGTGTCCGAATTTAAAAGTGTATAATCCGAAATCAATAAGTTTGCAAACAAAAATTAACTTTATTTTTAAGCAAAATTTTCAATTTTCTAACCAAATATTTTAAAAGTATTAAAAATGAACTTCAATGTTTGTTCAAAATGTTATTCTAAAGTTGATAAATTATCAAATTTTCTGTTTATTTATCGCAGAATTCGCAGTCTTTTCTCTATTCCATTCTTTTACTCGTCTAATTAATAGAACCCGACAAGAAAATCTAAATATTTTTATTTCATAATTTTAACTATTTGGTTAAAAATGTAACTATCTGGTTAAAAATTAATTTGTTTTGGTAAAAACTTAACTTTTTTGTTGAAAATTCAACCGTTTTGTAGAAAATTCATATTTTTGGTTCGAAAATTCAACAACTTGATGGAACGTTGAACGATTTTGTTAAAAATGTATGTATTTTGTTGAAAAATCGTCTTTTTGGTAGAAAATCAATTTTGTTGATTAAAAATGCTACTGTTGAATTTTTAAACTGAAAACCTAATTACATTGTTAAAAATACAACTGATTTGTTAGAAAATAACTTTTTTTTTGTTGACAATTCATATTCTCGGGCTGAAAATTCAAATGTTTCGTAGAAAATTGGTCTTTTTAGCTTAAGAATTCAAAAATTTGGCAGAAAAATCTACTGTTTTGTGGATAATTCGTTTTTTATTTAAAATTAATTCTCTTAACTGGAAATTTTACTACTCCACTTCTGTTTAAAAGTTTTTTTTTAGTTTGAAATTTTAACTATTTATTTTTAAAAAATTATAAAGGAAAAACATTAAACTAAAAAGTAATCTAACAAAATATTGACATCTTGATTGCAAATTCAACTATTTGGTTAAAAAATGATGTAATTTATGAAAATTCGTTTTTTGTCTGGTAGAAAGTTAATCTTCTTGGTTGAAAATACAACTATTCGGTTAAGGTAGTTGAACTTTCGGCTAGGTAGTTGAATTTTGAAAATAAAAATGAATTCTCGATGAAACAATTGTAATAATTAATATTTCCATCAAAAAAGACCAATCTTCAACAAAATACATGAACTTTCAAACAAATAGTTCAATTTTCAACAAAAAAGATAAATTTTCACACAAAATAGTTTAATTTTCAACAAAAGAGATGAATTCCCAACTAAAATAATAAATCTTCAACCAAAAAAATTAATTTTTAACGAAATATTTCAATCCTCAACCAAACAGTTGCATTTTTAACAAAAAAGATGAAATTTTCACCAGTTTCTGGTTGAATTACACACAAAAAAGTTAGTAACATTTGATTTTTATTTCCAAACCGAGGAATTTTCAACAAGAAAGTTGATTTTTAACAAATATGAAAGATAAATTATCAACTAAATTGCTGAATTAAAAAAAAAAAATTAATTTTAGACCAAACAGCTGCATTTAGAACCGAATATTTGCACTTTCAAGCAAAAGAGACGAATTTCCAAGGAAAAGTTGAATTTTCAAGAAAAAGTTGAATTTTTAACCAAATAGTTGAATTTTCAGCGAAATGGTCGAAATTTCGAACAAAAAAGATTAAACTACAACCAAAAATGGAGCTGTTTAACTTTCAGATACAAATTTTTTAGTTTTCTTAATTAATCTATTTTCTGGAAAATTTAACTATTTGGTTAAAAATTCATTTTTTTTAATTGCACATTAAATGTTTTTAACGAAAATTCAAATATTCCATTTTTGGTTGAAAATGTATCTTATTCGTTGAAAATTCAACTATTTGTTTGAAAATTCATGTACTTTGTTGATAAATTGCCTTTTTAGTGGAAAAATGGTCTTTTTGGTTCAAAAATTATCTTTTATGTCGGAAATTCATCTGTTTTGTTGAAAATTCGTCTTTCCGGTTTAAAAATGTATGTCTTTGAGTAGAAATATCATCCGTTTTGGTTAAAAACGCAACCGTTTGTTTGAGAATTAGTCTTTTTAGTTAAAAATTGTATTATTTGGTGGAAAATTTAATTATGTGATTGAAAATTTAACAAGTTTGTTAAAAGGCCATCATTTTTGTTTGAATGTTTTATTTTTGGGATAAAAATTCAACTATTTTTGTAGAAATCTCAATTGTTTGCTGAAAATAAACTTTTTTGTTGAAAATTCAACTTTTTTTTGTAGAAAATTCGTCTTTTCGGCTGAACTATTAAATTTTTCGTTGAGAATTCATCTTTTGTGATTGAAAATTCAACTACTTGATTAAAAGTTGATCATGAAGTAGTTAACAATAAAATTTTCAACAAAATAGTTGAACTTTTAAGAAAATAATTAAATTTTCAACTAAAATGATCAATCTTGAACAACAAAAATGAATTTTTAATAAAGAATTTCAACTTTCAACCAAGTACCTGAACTTTCAATCAGAAAGGGTTAATTCTCAACAAAAAATATATTTTATATTTCCACAAAAAAAAAAAGATTTTATTTTTAAATCAAAAACAGTCGAATATAAGCAAAAAGATGAATTACCACCAAAAGAGTTTAATTTTCAACCACTAAATTCTTGAATTTGTAAATCAAATAGGCGAATTCTCTAGAAAACAGTTGAATTTTCAATCCAAAAATATGAAATTTCAACCAGAAAATTAGACAAAAATTAAAGTTTGAAAAAATGAGTGGATAGATGAATAATATATACAAACCTTCACAGGCAGCACATCTTTTTCGAACAAATTTGTCCGCAGAAGACGAACACCACAGTTGATATCGAAACCTACGCCTCCTGGCGATACTATAGATTGAGGATCATTCATATCGAAAGCTGCCATGTTTCCTAAAATTCAGATTCAATTCCAAAAATATAAATCCACGTTATCATTTTCAATTCTCTAAATTGAAAATTCATTTTAAATGGATTAAACATCCTTGAAAAGTTTCAAAATTTTATTTCAAAATCTTGAAAAATCTAGAAGTTGTTTTAAGTTTCTTCATACTTAGAATTATTTTTGAAATTTTTTCAAAACTTCTAAATATCTTTTAAAAATTAATCGAATTTTTCCTACAATTTTTAGAAAATCCTGCAAATTTTAAGAAATTTTCTCAAAATTTTGATTTATAAATAACAATTGAACATGTATTATGAGTCGAAAAAATTAGAGTACTAGCCACAGTCTAATTTAAAACAAAATGTAGCTTTTGCAGATTTCAAACAAAAAATTTAGAAGCTTTTTAAGAATTGTGAAAGGCTTCAAGAGAATAAAAATATTTTCTCAAGATTCCTAGGAAAATTTAAAATTTTTCATTTTGAAAAAATTGTTTAAGAGAATATTTAGAAAGATTTTAAAAGATTTCCAAAATGCTCAAAAAACAATCTGAAAGATTTTAAGGATTTTTTTTAAATTGTTCAAATTGTTTACTTTTAAATATTTGGTGTCAATTAACACGTCTTGAATGAACACTCAAGTATTGTTAAATATTAAATAATTATTCTTTTTCTTAATTAAAAATTTTCAAATTGAATAAGGTAAAAATTGAATATTTTAGACTTAAACAATCTTTAATGCCAATCGGGTAATTTGAAAAACTCGAAGAAATGTTGGAAAATTCACATTAAAAATTTTATTACTATATTTTCAGTTAAAATGATTAATTTTCAAACAAGAAAAACCAAATCTGCAACAACATAGTTAAATTTTCAATCAACCTGATGAATCTTCGATAAAAAATGACTTCTCAACAAAAAATTTCAACGAAGAAAGATTTTTCAATCAAAAGAAAAAAAATCTAATTCAAAATGTTGAGTTATGAAGTCATGAAGACGAATTTTTAAAAAAAAGCGAAATTTAAAACCCAAAAATATGCATTTTCTACCAAAATAATTAAATACACAACTGAAAAGGACGAGTTTTCAACAAAATAAATAAATTTTCAACTGAAAAAGATCAATTTTCTAGCAAAAATGAAATAGCTACATTTATAATTCAAAAATTCATTTTTATGAGTTAGAGGAATAAGTTTTTGATCAAATAAAATAAATTTTCAACGGAATAGTTAAGTTTTTAACCAAACAAATGAATTTTCAACCAAAAAGATCAAATGTCTACAAAAAAAAATTCGACAAAAAATTGATATGTTAAATTTTTAGTTGAAAAAATTAATTTTCAATAAGAAAAGCTAAATTTCGACCAAAAAGAATTAATTTTCTCCCAGAAAAGAATAATTTTTAACAAAATACATGAATTTTCAATCAAACCGGTTATATTGCTACCAAAAAAGACAAATTTTCAACAAAACAGATGAATTTTCAAGTAAAAAAGATACATTTTCAACAAAAAATAGAATTGTTTAATTTTAAGTTAGAGAATTAATTTTTTAATCGAATAAAATAAATTTGTAATGAAATCGTTACATTTTCAACCAAATAGATGAATTTTCCACCGAAAAGATTAGGCTATAAAAAAAATTTAGACAAAAAATTGAATAGTTAAATTTCTAGTCAAAAAAATTAATTTTCTATAAAAAAACTAATTTTCGACTAAAGACATGAAATTTCAACAAAAAAAAATAATTTTCTTCTAGGAAAGAATTATTTTTAACAAATTACATGAATTTTCATTCAAAAGGGTAATATTGCTACCAAAAAAGACAACTTTTCAACAAAATAGATGAATTTTCAACTAAAAAAAAAAAAAATTCCAACAAAAAATAGAATAATTTAATTTTAAGTTAGAGAAATAAGTTTTTAACAAAATAAAATAAATTTGTAACGAAATAGTTAAATTTTCAACCAAACAGATGAATTTTCAATCCAAAAGATTCTAGCAAAAAAATTTTCTCAACTAAAAAAGATAAATTTTCAGGAAAAAAAAAGAATAGTTTAATTTTCAGTTAAAGAAATAAGTTTTTAACGAAATAAAATAAATTTTAAATGAAATAATTAAACTTTCAACCAAAAAAGAATCATTTTTAACAAAATACATGAATTTTCAACCAAAAAAGGTTAATTCTCTAGCAAACAAAAAAAATTCAACGAAAAATAGAATAGTTCAATTTTATGTTATAGAAATAAGTTTTTAAACAAACAAAATTCCAACGAAATAGTTAAATTTACAACCAAACATGAATTATCAATAAATAAATTAATTAATAAATGTATATGAAAAAAAATGTTGACGAAACATTGAAGTTACATTTTTATTTGAAAAAATTAATTTTTAGTTAATAAAAAACAATTTTTCTGAAAAAAAGTATAATTTTTAACAAAATACATTAATTTTCTACCAAATATTTTAATTTTTAATGGAATTTTCAACCAAAAGTGTTCATTTTTTACCAAAAAATACAAATTTTCAACAAAATAGATGAATTTTCAACTAAGAAAAAAATAAATTTTCAACAAAGAGTAGTATAGTTTAATTTTAAGTTACAGAAATACATTTTTAACCAAATAAAATAAGTTTTGAACGAAATAGTTAATTTTTCTACCAAAAAGATTAAATATCTATAAAAAAAAAATTAGACAAAAAATTGAATAGTTGAATTTTTATTTTAAAAAATTAATTTTTAATAAATAAGAAAGCAATTTTCTACCAAAAAAGAATAAGTTTTAACAAAATACATGAATTTTCAATCAAATATTAAAATTTTTAATGGAATGTTCAATCACAAAGGTTCATTTTCTACCAAAAAAAAAGGCAAATTTTTCAACAAAATAGATGCATTTTCAGGTAAAAAAAATCCATTTTCAACAAAAAATGAATAGTTTAATTTTTAGTTAGAGAAATAAGTTTTGAAGAAAATAAAATAAATTTTCAACGAAATAGTTCAACTTTCATCGTCGAAGTTTTGAAAATATTCAAAATTTAATTAAAATCTAAAGATTTCAAGAAAAAATAGAAACTTTTTCAGAATTTTGAAAGGTTTCAAGAAAATACAAAAATTGTCTTGAGATTTCTGGGAAAATATAAATTAATTTTTAACTTTTAAAATAAATTTTAAGAGAAAATTGAAAAAGATTTCAAAACGTTTCCAATAATTTCCTACGGTCTCGGAAAAGAAAATAGAAGATGAAAAAAAATTCAAGTTGGAGTAAGTTTATGCAGGATTCTAAAAAAAAAAAATTAAAAATTGAAAAAAATATATATATATTTTTATAGTTTAGAGGTTTTGAACAGATTTTATAACTTTTAAAGATTGCAGAAAGCGTTTAAAAAATGTAGATTATTAAAGATTTCGAAAAAAAGAAGCTCTTCAAGATTTTTGATAGGTTTCAAGAGACAAAAAAAAATATCTTAAGATAGCTAAGAAAATTTCAAATGATTTTTTATTTTGAAAAATAAATTTTGAGATAAAATTGAAAAAGATTCCGAAACATTTTAAATGATTTCCTACAATTTCGAAAAAGAATATAGAGGATTAAACAAAATTTAAGCTCGAATAAGTTTAAAAAAATGTAGATTTTTTTTTTTTTTAAATTAATTTCAAGAGAATATATTTTTTTAATACTTCAAAACATTTCAAATCAAGTCCCAAAGTTTCGGAGAGTAGTTTAAAAGATTTTAAGCCAACCTTTTTAATTTTGCAGGATAAAAAAAAATTCAGGAAAAATTCGAATCATTTCAAAAGATACTTTGAAGGTGTGAAAGTTTTGAAAATATTCAAAAATATTTGAAATTGGAAGATTTCAAACAATTTTAAACAAAACGTTGATTTTTGAAGATTAAAATAAAAGTTTTTAAAAGAATTTTGATAGGTTTCAAGAGAATAAAAAAAAGACTCCTACGAAAATTTCACACGATTTATTATTTTGAAAAATAAATTTTAATAGAAAATTAAAAAAGATTTCAAAACATTTTTAATGATTTCCTAAAATTTTAAAAGAGAATAGATATAGAAGATTAATTTTGTATGAAGTTCGTATATGTTTAAAACAAAATGAAGATTTTTAAAGAATTCGAAAAAAATGTTTAGAAAAGTTTCAAGCGAACGACATTTGTTTCTAAAAATTCATAGATTTTTTATTTTGTAAAAATAATTTTGAGAGATTATTTTTTTAAATATTTCAAAACATTTCCAATGATTTCCTAAAATTTCGGAGAAGAGTGTGTAACATTTCTTAATTTTGGAAGATTTTTTTTTAAATTTCAGGCAAAACTTGAATCATTTTAAAAGAGAACAAAATTGTCTTAAGATTTCTGGGAAAATATAAAATGATTTTCTCTTCTGAAAATAAATTTTAAGAGTAGATTGAAAAACAATTCGAAACATTTAAGAAATTTGAAAGATTTAAAGAGAATGAAAACATTTTCTGAAGATTCTTAGCAAAATTTAAAAATTATTTCTTTTATAAAATTAATGTTAGTAAATATTTTTTTTCAAAATTTAAAAACATTTGAAATGGTTTCTTAAAATTTCGTCGAGAAGTGGAGAAGATTTTAGGTTTAGAAATTTATGCAGGATTCTAAAAAAAAATAAGGAAAAATTCGAATCTTAAACAAATATTTTTATGGTTTAGAAGTTATGAAAAGATTTCAGTATAATTTTAAACTTTTAAAGATTGCAAAAAAAAATTGAATGCAGTTTCTTGATGATTTAAAAAAAGAAGCTTTTTAGGAATTTTGAAAGTTTCGAGAATAAAATTTTTTTTTAAGATTCCTAGGAAAATGTTTAACAATTTTTATTTTCAAAAATAAGTGTATTCATAAATAATTTATTTAAGTGCTAGAATTGCTTTAATTATTATTAAATAATGGTTAAAATTTCAAATATCGCATATTTAACGAGAAAAGGGGAAAAAGGGGAAGTTTTTTGAGAATAGGGGAATTTCAAGAAAAAAGGGGAAACTAAGGAAAAAAGGGGAAGACTGTGCACCCTGTAAAAAGAACTTACCAATAGCAAATCCATATCCAGAATGAACGTCAGGAAGTCCAACGGACCTTCCCACGATACCTGGTAAAGCAGCAACATTTGCAATTTGCTTTACACCAGGTAAAAATCCACCAATAGCTCCTGGTCGACATGAATTCCGTAATTCATCGAGCATCAACTTCTCCAAGGTATTGTTCACGTAAAATACACCTTCCACCTAGAAAAATTTAAATATTTGCTTTTAGGCATTTTATCATTAGAAGTTATCTACTAATAACTGTGTCTACTCAAATCCTGGAAAAAATTCCATGACAATTCCAGGTTTTCTCCAGGTATCTCAAGTTTTTTCAGGCATAATTTTTTATAGTACAGAGCCATTCAAATATTTCGCATTTTTTTTTAAATAATCGACTCGGAATATGTATGCAGTTTCGCCAATTTATTATAAATAATGTAGTTTTCAGTTTCTGGGGATTTAATTAATTTGTTTAATTTAGGAAACTTTGACCAATTATGTTACAAGATATTCTTAAATATATTAACACTATCGATTAGTTAATTAAATAATACTTAAAACATCTTTAATTTTTCAAGTAACTTTTTTTCAACTAATTTTTCAAGTAAAAAAATATTGCATTTTCAACAAGATAGATGAATTTTTAACAAAATAGTTGAATTTTCAACCAAAAAGTCGAATTTTAAACTAAAAAAGATCAGTTTTCAACAAAAAATAGAATAGTTCAATTTTTAGAGGTGATGAATTTTCAACTGGAATAAATTAATTTTAAACAAGAAACAATTAATTTCCAGCTACAACTATGAATATTCAACTGTAATACATGCTTGTATTTTCAACCAAAACGATGAATTTTCAAACAAGAAGATTAATTATCTAACAGACAATTTTTCAACAAAATATATAAATTTTCATCTAAAAAAGGCGAATTTTCAACAAAATACATGAATTTTCAACTAAAAAAGAGCAATTTGTTAAACAAAAATTGAATATCTAAATTTTCAGTTCAAAAAATTATCTTTCCACCAAAGAGATAAATTTTCAAGTGATTTATCTTTAAATAGAATAATTTAATTTTCAACCAAGAAGATTAATTTCTACCTACCAAAAATCACAACTTTTCAACTAAGAAATATAAATTTTTGACCAAAAATTGAATAGTTATTAAAAAATCAACCAAAGTGATGAATTTTCAACTAAAAATGAAGAACCTTCAACTGAAAAAGTTTAATTTTAAACAGAAAATATGCATTTTCAAATAAAATGATGGAATATTCAATTGGAATAGTTAAATTTTCAAATAAAAAAATTTCAACAAAAAAAAAATAACTAATTTTCAAATGAATTGTTACATTTTCAAAGAAAATGATGAATTTTCAACTAAAAATGATTTATCTTTAACTAGAATAATTGAATTTTCAACAAAACTAATTTTCTACAAACTTCATGAACTTTCAGTAAAAATGATAAATGGTCAACAAAAAACTTAATATTTTGAATATGATGGAATATTCAAAAAGTTTATTTTTCTAACAAACTGTTGAATTTTCAAGCCAAAAAGATGACTTCTCGGCAAAAAAGGCGAATTATCTACAAAAAGTTGAATTATTAACCAAAAATAAGTTAAATTTTTTATCAAATTGTTGAATTTGTAATAAGACGATGAATTTTGGACCAAGAAGATTAATATTCTACCCAAAAAGAGGAATTTTTAACAAAATTATTTAATTTTAAAGCCAAAAAGATGAATTAGCTGTAAAAAGGCAAATTATCTACAAAACAGTTGAATTTTGAAACCAAAAATATGATGAAAATAATATGAAATTTCTACCAAATTGTTGAATTTTCAATCAAGAAGATTAACGTTCTACAAAAAAAACGAAGAATTTTGAACAAAATACATGAATTTTTAATAAAATTATTATTTTTTTAAGCCAGAAAAATAAATTATTTGCAAAAAGGTGAATTATCTACAAAAAAAGTTGAATATTCAAACTATATTAAATGAATAACCAAAAAGTTAAATTTTTACCCAAACAGTTTAATTTTGTACCAAATTTTGCAATTTTCAAAGAAAAAGATGAATTTTCGACCAAGAAGATTAATGTTCTACCAAAAAAGACAAATTTTGAACAAACCACATGTATTTTCAACAAAATTATTTCATTTTCAAGCCAAAAAGATTAAATATCTAAGAAAAGGCGAATTATCTACAGAAAAGTTGAATTTTTGAAACAAAACTATATTTTTTCAATCTAAAAGTTTAATTATCAACCAAATAGTTATTTTTTTTTACAAAATTGCTGAATTTTTCAGCAAAAAGATGAATTTTCGACCAAGAAGATTAATTATCTACAAAACAGTTTAATTTTCCCACCAAAAAGTTTAATTTTTAACCAAACCGTTTGAATTTCTACCAAATTGTTGAATTTTCGACCAAGAAGATTAATATTCTACAAAAAAGACGAAATTTGAACAAAATAAATGAATTTCTAATAAAAGCATTTAATTTTCAAGCCAGAAAGATCAATTATTTACAAAAAAGGCGTATTATCCACAAAAAAGTTGAATTTTCAAACTAAAAATATGATTATCCAACCAGTTTAATTATCGACCAAATTGTTGAATTTTCAAGCCAAAAGGATGAATTTTCTGCAAAAAAGGCGAATTATCTACGAAAAAGTTGAATTTTTGAACCACAAATATATTTTTTCAACCCAAAAGTTTAATTTTCAACCAAAAGTTCAAGTTTTTAACAAATTGTTGAATTTTCAACAAAAATATTAATTTTCAACCAAGAAGATTAATGTTCTACGAAAAAAAAATTAATTTTGAACAAAATACATAAATTTTGAATAAAATCATTTAATTTTGAAGCTAGAAAGATAAATTATTTACAAAAAAGGCGTATTATCTACAAAAAAGTTGAATTTTCAAACTAAAAATATGATTTTCCAACCAGTTTAATTTTCTACCAAATTGTTGAATATTCAAGCCAAAAGGATGAATTTTCTGCAAAAAAGGCGAATTATCTACGAAAAAGTTGAATTTTTGAACCACAAATATATTTTTTCAACCCAAAAAAAGTTTTTTCAACCCAAAAGTTTAAGTTTTTACCAAATTGTTGAATTTTCAACAAAAAGATGAATTTTCGACCAAGAAGATGAATGTTATTATATATAATGTTAATGTTATATACAATGTTATATATAATGTATATATAATGTTAAATACCAAAAAAAAGAGGAATTTTGAAGACAATTATTTAATTTTAAAGTCAGAAAGATTATTTTTCTGCAGAAAAGGCGAATTATCTACAAAACAGTTGAATTTTCAAACCAAAAATATGATTTTTTAACCAAAAAGTTTAATTTTCAACCAAACAGTTTAACTTTCTACGAAATTGTTGAATTTTCAACAAAAAGATGAATTTTCGACCAAGAAGATTAATTTTATACAAAAAAAAAAAGAAAATTTAAACAAAATTATTTAATTTTAGAGCCAAAAAGATGAATCGTCTACAAAAGAAGGAAAATTATCTACAAAACAGTTGAATTTTCGAAACAAAAATATGATTTTTCAACCAAGAA
>CAKNXH010061287.1:11551-56349 GCA_932178445.1 Andricus quercusramuli
AAAACAGTTGAATTTTCGAAACAAAAATATGATTTTTCAACCAAGAACTTTAATTTTCAACCAAATTGTTGCATTTTCTACCAAAAAGATGAATTTTCGACCAAGAAGATTAATGTTCTACAAAAAATACGAATTCTGAAAAAAAACATGAATTTTTAATAAAATTATTTAATTTTAAAGCCAGGAAGGTAAATTATTTACAAAAAAGGCAAATTAGCTACAAAAAAGTTTGAATTTTCAAACTAAAAATATGATTTTTCTACCATATTGTTAAATTTTCAAGCCAAAAAGACAAATTTTCTGCCAAAAAGACGAACTATTTACAAAACAGTCGAATTTTCAAACCAAAAAGTTTGATTTTCTACCAAATTGTTGAATTTTTAAGCTAAAAATATGATTTTTCAAATAAAAAGTTTAATTTTTAACCAAACAGTTTAATTTTCTATCAAATTGTGCAATTTTCAACCAAGAAGGTTAATGTTCTACCAAAAAAAGACAAATTTTGAACAAAACACATGTATCTTCAACCAAACTATTTAATTTGAAAGCCAGAAACATGAAATATCTAAGAAAAGGCAAATAATCCACAAAAAAGTTGAATTTTTAAACCAAAAATATATCTTTTTAACCCAAAAGTTTAATTTTTTAACAGTTTAATTATTTACCAAATTGTTACATTTTCAACAAAAAAAATGAATTTTCTATAAAACAGTAGAATTTTAAACATAAAGTTAATTTAAAAGCTAAAAGTTGGATTTTAAATAAAATACAAAGGCAAATTATCTATAAAAAAAGTTAAATTTCAAACCAAAAGTATCGTTTTTCAACCAAAAAGTTGAATTTTCAACCAAACAGTTTAACTTTCTACGAAAGTGTTAAATTCTCAACAAAAAGATGAATTTTCGACCAAGAATTTAATGTTATACCAAAAAAAGAGAAATTTGTAACAAAATTATTTAATTTTAGAGCCAAAAAGATGAATTATCTACAAAAAATGCAAATTATCTGCTAAAACAGTTGAATTTTCAAACCAAAAATATGATTTTTCAACCAAAAAGTTTAATTTTAAAACAAAGAGTTTAATTATCCAGCAAAATGTTGAATTTTCAAACCAAAAAGATGAATTTTCTGGAAAAAAGGCGAATTATCTACGAAAAAGTTGAATTTTTGAACCACAAATATATTTTTTCAATCCAAAAGTTTAATTTTCAACCAAAAGTTTAAGTTTTTACCAAATTGTTGAATTTTCAACAAAAAGATGAATTTTCGACCAAGAAGATTAATGTCCTACAAAAAATACGAATTTTGAACAAAATACATGAATTTTTAATAAAAATTATTTAATTTTGAATTCAGGAAGATAAATTATTCACAAAAAAGGTGAATTATCTACAAAAAGTTGAATTTTTAAACTAAAAATATGATTTTTCAACAAAAAAGATGAATCTTCTACAAAACAATAGAATTTTTAAAACATGAATTTTTAAACAAAAAGTTGAACTTTCAACTAAAAAAGATAAATTTTTAACCAAATAATAGAATTTTTAATTAAACGAATTAAATTCCAAACCAAAAATATAATAGCAACCTTTTCAGTGAAAAAAAAGAACTAATAATTACCTTCATGTTTGGCTGGAAGCCTTTCTTAATTCTCCAGCAATAATCATTGATTTTCTCCAAGTACTTCAGTTCATCGTTATATTGTCGGACCACCATTTTTCTGCAAGTAAAAAGAAATTGGAAGCCAGATTAAATCACAGATTTATTTAAAATTGATAAATTAACAATCCAAATAGGGTCCATTCCATTTTTTTATAGATAATTTAAAATACTTTAGAAATTGTATGAAAGATATGATACCGATAACAAATTAATTAGTCGCCTAACTCCATGCAAATAAATTTTCTTTTGATTACTAATTTTTTATGAATAATTTATTTTTTCACGATTTTTATTCTTATTATTTGTATTGTTCTTTCATGTTAAAAACTATTTAAAGAATTACAAAAAAGTTAGACACGCTGATAAACTCGAGGGAAAGATGCAATCATTTTTAAATCTCACCTTCTGGGTGATTTTTATTGCAAATATTTAGCAAATCACTTATTTCTCACACTACAGATAAACACGAAATTACTGAAAATTATGAAAGTACACAAAATCACGCTATTTTTACTACTAATTCGTATAAAAAAAACCGGCTAGAAAATCATTAACGTTTGCTTGTCAACGCCATGTTTACATTAAATCAATGACTATATTATTTTTATATAGATATTCAACTCTATTACAGTTTAGAATCTACTATACCAGCCGCTAGGTGGTACTAGCTGCTGTAGTCAAAGTCCCGCGAAAATTCAAAGTAGATCAGTAAAAAATTGCTTTTTTTTTACAAAAATGAATAATAAACGTTTATAGTTTGTTCATGAAATAATTTAAAAGTGTTAATTATTCAATTCGAATAGAAAATAGCATTTCATGTACCTGGAAGTAAAACGGTATTTTTATTCGAGCGTGAGTTTTGCAGACACGCGAGCAAAATTTGCATCTATGGTAGAGACGGTACTTTATGTTACAAATGTATGATTCACAAATTTATCACTTCTGAAATTGAAGGTTAGTTTGACGCGGCCATAATTGTACACGGTTGAATGCGAATGCGCAAGCGCGCAGTACAATTATGAGCCCAAAATACTCCTAGGAATATTATATGGTATCATGGGCGCATTATTGTACTTCGCGCATGCGCATTCGCTGTATTGTTCTCATGTCGGAGGAATTCTAATAATTTATGGAATTTCAGAAATTCAAAGAATTTTAAGAATTTAAGGATTTTCAGGAATGGAAAGAATTTAAGGATTTTCAGGAATTGAAAGTATTTTAGTAATTCATAGAATTCATAATGTTTATGAATTTCAGAGAATTCAAAAAATTTCTGAGATTTCAGAGCGATTAGGGAATTCAAGGAATTCAGTAAATTAAAGGAATTCAAGGAGTTCAGAGAATTTGAAGAATTTCTGGATTTCGCCATATTTATGTAATTCAGGCGAGTCGGAAAACTAAGGAATTCTGAATATTCAAGGATTTGAGGGAGTTCAGAGAAATCTAGGAATTCAGAATATTCAAGGTATTCATGAAATTCAAAGAGTTCAGGAAATTCCGGAAATTTTAGGGATTTCAGACCATTCCAAGAATTCGTGCGATTTAAAAAATTCAGAATATTCAAAGTTTTTTAGAGTTTAAGGAATTCTGAGATTTTCAAAAAATTATAGAATTTCGAATATTCAAGGAATTCAGGATATTCAATGAATTGAAGAATTTTAGGGAATTCAGAATATAAAAATAATTTAAGAATTCTTGAATTATTTTCGAATGTTTTGAATTTAAATTCAAAACATTCGAAAATTAATTTTCAACCGAAATGATGAATTTTCAAACAAGAAGAATAATTTTCTACCAAAAAGACGAATTTTCAATTTGAAAAAAAAAACATTTCTTGAATGCAAATCTCAGTATACACTTAATTTTTCAGTTTGAAAAATTGATTCGTAAAAAAATCATAAAAACAGGTGAATTTTCAACCAAGGTAATGAATTTTTAACCAAAATAGATGAATTTTCAAATGAAAAAGATATATTTTGAGCAGAAGAAAAACAATTTGAAAAATAGTTGAATTTTCAACAAAAAAAAAATCATTTTCAACCAAAAAGACAAATTTTTAACTAAAAAGATTAATTTTCAACGGAAAGAGACGAAGATTCATTTAAATACATGAATTTTGAACCATATGGTTGATGTTTTAACAACAAAAAATACATTTTCAATCAAAAATATAATAAATGTATTTTCATTCAATTCATTTTTAACAAACAAAAAAAAAGCTGTCCAGCGGCTGGTAAACTTCCATATTGCTTCTCCCTCAGCGTGCAGACATCTTGGCATCTGACGTCACAACTTGATTAGGTATTCCACTTTCTTTGTGACGTCAGCTGGCAAGATGGCTGCAGGCTGAGTGCCAAACAATAGGGGAGTTTACCACTTGCCAGGTTGCGTACATATTTTGATCAATTATTTCTTTATATTCTTGATTTTATTCGTTAATTCATCTTATTTCAAATTCAACTTGTTCGAAAATTATTATTATTATTTTTTTTTTTCAAATTAATTTTCTTTCTGTTGATAGTTCAACTATTTTGGTGAAAATTAGTTTTTTTTTGTTGTTGAAAATTAATTAAATGAAAATTAAAAATGTTCTATTTTTTGCTAAAAATGTATCTGTTTTAGTTGACAAATTAACAGTTTGGTTAAAAATGTATGTATTTTATTGAAAATTCGTTTATTTCCTTCAAAATTAATCTTCTCACATTAGTTGGAAATTCGCCTTTGTGTTGCGAGATCATTTCTTTGGGTGAAAATTTAAATATATATTTTTTTTTTGCTTGAAAATGTATCTTTTTTTCAGATGAAACTTTATCTATTTTGTTGATTTTGTTTAAAAATTAATTTCTTCGGTTGAGAGTTGAACTATTTTGATGAAAATTTGTTTCCTTTTTTTGTTGTTAAAAAAAAAGATATATTTTCTTGACATTTTTTTTGGTAGAATATCATTCCCCTTGTTCGAAAGCGGTTGAAAATTTACCGATTATGTTGAAATTGGTTTTCAGTTAATTTTTTCAACTATACAATTTTTGGTAAAAAATTCAACCAATTTTGTTAAACAGTCTTTTTTTTTGTTGCAATGAAATTTGAAAACAAAATTTAAAATTCGTCTTTTTGGTAGAAAGAATGATAATTCATATTTTTGATAAAAAATTCATTCGTTCGGTTGAAAATTCAAATATTCTGTTGAAAATTCATCTTTTTTAGTAGAATATTATTCCTTTTGTTTGTAAATTAATTTCTTTGCTTCAAAATTCGAATGTTTTGTGGAAAATTCGATTTTGTTTGGTTGAGGAATTATTCGTTTTTATTTTGCTTGAAAATGTTTTCTTTTCAGTTGAAAATTGAAATATGTGGTTGAAAATTTATCGTTTTTGCTAGACAATATTATTCTTCTTGTATACAAATTCATGTATTTTGTTTATCGCGAAAAATCCTTTTCTTTCACCAAGTTATTCAAAAATACAGTTTTGTAGGTTTCATCCCATGCAGTCCAATGCAATTAATATTATTGTTTGGTCCTCAGCGTTCAGACATCTTGGATTTACCCCACTCCACCTCTAATGCCAATGGAGGAGTCGGGGTCCGAGTTCTGCGAAAATTTAAATTTATTACATGACAAATAGTTTTTTTCATACAAATTATCAACAAAAGTTCATAGTTTATTCGTAAAATAGTCATAGTGTCAGTCATTCAGTTTATTTTTTTGTTGAAAAGTAATTTTTTGCTTGGAGATTCATTACTTTAGTTAAAAATTCATCTTTATGACTGAAAATTCAACAATTCTATTGAAAATTTCTCTTTTTTTGGTGGAAAAATTAATTTTTAAGTTGAAAACTGTACTTTTTGATAGAAAATTAATCTTCTTGTTTGAAAAGTCATCTTTTTGGTTGAAAATTCATTATTTTTGGTTGAAAATTCAAGTATCTCGTTCAAACCACCTTTTTCTTGGTTCAAAAATTTTTTCAACTGAAAAGTGAACTATTTCATTTTTAGTCACAATTTTTTTTTCAGTTGCAAATTCATTTCTTTTGATTAAAATTGAACTATTTTATGGAAAATTTGTTTTCTTTTGTTGTTGTAAAAAATTAATTTTTGAAGCTAAAAATTAAGTATTTAATTTAAAATTCGTTTTTTTTTATTCAACTGTTTTTTATTTAATATTAACATTTTTTTGTTCAAAGTTATACTACTATGTTAAAAATTAATTTTTTTGGTTGAAGATTCATTACTTCAGTTGAAAATTCATCTATTTTATTGCAAAATTTCGCTGTTTTCTTGTTAAAAATTATTTTTTTAGCAGAAAATTTAACTATTTCCACTTTTGGTTGAAAATTTTTTCTTTCTTATTTGAAAATTCACTTATTTTGGTTCAAATTGAACTACATTATTGAAAATTCTATTTTTTTCTGAAAATTGCACCATTTCTAGTTAAAACTTCAAACATTCAGATGTAAATTTATGTATTTTATTGAAAATTTGTCATTTCAGTAAAAATGTAATTTTCTTGTTTGAAAACTCACCATGTTGGTTAAAAATTGAACTATTTCATTTTTGGTTCAAAATTTATCTTTACTAGTTGAAGGTTATACTATTTGGCAAAAAATAGAGAATGTTAACAAAAAACGTAATTTGAATTTTTTCATTGTAAAATAATGTTATGCTTGTAAAATTCAGTACTACGCAAGAAAAAGTGACCAGTAATTAGTGAGTTTACCACTCGCCAGAGTGCGCCATCTGTTCGGGTCCGAGTTCTGCGAAAATTTAAATTTAATAAATGAAAAATAGCATTTTTAATACAAATTACTAATAAAAGTTGAGAGTTCATTTGTAAAATAAAGTAAAAGAGTAGATCATTCAGTTTGGGGAGAAAAATATAATATTTTAATTATTGGTCACTTTTTCTTGCGAAGTTCGGAATTTTACACTCATAATATTATTGTCTACTACTGAAAGAAATTCAAAGTACGTGTCTTGATAACATTCTCTATTTTTTACCAACTGGTTTAATTTTCAACCAAAAAGATGAGTTTTCGAACAAAAAGATTAAGTTTCTACTATAAAGATAAATTTTCAACAAAATACATAAATTTTTAACTAAATATTTTAAGTTCTACTAGAAAAGGTAAGTTTTCTATCCAAAGAAAACGAATTTTCATCAAAATTGTAAAATTTTAAAATGAAACAATTTTTTCAACTAAAGATGGAATAGCGAAATTGTCAGATGAAAACATTGAATTTAAGAAAATAGTGTTCAATTTGCAACAAAAGAAGTGAATTTTCAAATAATAAGGAAAACATTTTCCACTAAAAATAAAGTATTTAAATTTTCTGTTTAGACAATTAATTTACAAAAAAAAAAAATTTCAATAGGAGTCATGGAGATGCATTTTCAACTAAAGTAAATATAATTTAAAAAAAAAACGAATTTTGAATGAAATAATAATTTTTAAGTTTTAAAATCAATTGAATTTTCTTTTAAAATAAAGTAGTTAAATTGTAAACGAAATAAATGAATGTACAACTAAAAAAAAATTTGCAACCAAAAATGAAATAGTTCAATTTTCAGATGAAAAAATCTTTTTGAACCAAAAAAGGAGGTTTGAACAAAATACTAAAATTTTCAACAAAAATTAATGAATAAAAAAAATAAGTAATTTGAATTTTTTTCAGTGGGAAATATTGTTATGATTGTAAAATTCAGAACAGCACAAGAAAAAGTGACCAATAATTAAACTATTAACATTTTTTCTCTCCAAACTGAATAACTTACTCTTTTATTGCTATATTTTACAAATAAATTGTAAACTTTTATTAATAATTTGTATAGAAAAAGCTATTTTTCATTCATTAAATATAATTTTCAATAGAATTCTTGAATTTTCAGCCATAGAGATGAATTTTTAACTAAAGTAATGAATCTCCAACCAAAAAAATTACTTTTCAATAACAGAGATGAATTTTTTAAGTTTAAAAATTAATTTTTGACGAAAAATAAAACAAATTTTCAATAAAATAGTTGAATTTTAATCGAAAGAAATGACTGTGTAACTGGAAAAAAAATTTGTAACAAAAAATTAAATAGCTTAATTTTCAGTTAAAAAAAATAATTATGACTAAAAAAAAGAGGTTGCAACAAAATACTTAAATTTCCAATAAAAAATAGTGAATTTTCAACCAAAAGTCGAATTTTCAACTAAAAAGTTCAATTTTCAAGAAAAGAAAAACGAATTTTTATAAATTAGTTAAATTTCCAACCGAAAAACGATGTTTCGACCAAAAAGATTAATGTTTGAACATCAAGCTTAATTTCCAACCAAAAGAGACACATTTCAAATAAAATGCATGAATTTTGATCCACATTGTTTATTTTTGAAATAAAATATAAAATTTTTGAAAACATTTACTTTGAAACATTCTTTCAGTAAATAATAATGTTATGTTTGTGAAATTCAGAACTATGCAATAGAAACTGAATGTACTTAAAATATTAAATTATTTTTTTCGAACTAAATGAATGAAAACTCCATTTTACGAATGAACTGTAAAATTTTATTGATAATTTGTATAAAAAAAGCTGTTTTTCATATATTAAATTTGAATTTCTCCAGAACTTGAACCCTAACAGATCGCGCACTCTGGTGAGTAGTGAACTCGCCCAGTAAGTCGCCTCTCTTGTATTTGCATCTCCAACACCAAACCATCGCCAATTCGTCATTTGTATTTATTCGGTATTTATTATTTGTATTGGAATTTTTTCTCTTCAAACCGAATAACTTGCTCTTTTACTATATTTGACAAATAAATTGTAATCTTTTATCAATAATTTGTATAGAAAAAGTTTTTTTTCATAATTAAATTTAAATTTTCGCAGAATTCTGGCCAGAACAGATCATCGCGCACTCTGGTGAGTACTAAACTCTCACAGTGAGTCGCCTCTCTTGTTATGTACATCCCCAACGCTAAGACATCGCCAATTCGCCAATCGCCATTTGTATTTATTTGGTATTTATTTGGTATTTATTGATTGTATTAAATTTTTCTTTCTTCAAACTTAATAACCTGCTCTTTTACTATATTTTACAAACAAATTATAAACTTTTATCCATAATTTATATAGAAAAAGCTATTTTTCATTAATTAAATTTAAATTTTCGCAGAACTCACAGATCGTGTACTCTGGTGAGTGCTAAACTATCCAGTGAGTCGCCTCTCTTGAATGTAAATTGTACATGCCCAACGCCAAAGCATCGCCAATTCGCCAATCGCCATTTGTATCAAAGATAATATCTTTAATTTGTATTTATTTGGTATTTATTAATTGTATTGACCAAATCCATTTCAAATCAGGCAGGTTCTACACTTGAAGTTGCAGAATCTCTCGGGGACAAAATATGTTGTTTTTTAGAGGAAATTAGGCGATATGTATTTTTGCGATTTGTGAAAAAAAAATTTTTACAGAGTTATGCGTATATGAATTTTTGGCTTTTTTTCAAAAAAACCCCAATTTTTTCTTTAAACTCATATAACTCATGTCCTAATTGAGATATTTACGATTTATGAAAATTGTATTTTTACATTGTTCTCGGAAATGGTACAAGATATCATAAATGCGTAAGAGAACTTTTTTAAATGTGCAAACAATTTCCTCAAAATTTTTTTGTATCTGTTGTTTTCAAGAAAAATGCGAAAATTCGATTTTATGAAAAAAAATTGTCTGCCAACAAAAGTTATTTAGCCCGCATTAAACTTACAAGGTATTTTCCTTATGATAGTAAAAATTCAACAAAAAATTGGCAAAAAATATACCCAGGAAAAAAGAACCGATAGCAAGCGAGTCGGTTTGAATTGCGTATCTGTCATTTGCAGATTGAAAAAATAAAAATGCAATCGGTTGGCCACATTTTTAATCTGCCGCCTGTGCGCGATGATTCAATCTGCCATTCCACATTCGTTAAAATGCTGAGTGAATATACTTGAATGAGACTGAATAACCTGAAATGTGTTCTATGGGCATTCCACGATTTATTAATGTGCGCATGAATGGGTTGAAATTCAGTATGAAATGGAGATCTTAAAAGATATAAAAATACGATACACAAATAGCAACTTTGTATGAGCGTGAATCTGACACGTATAAGTTACCCCAGGTTATGATCAACTGAGTGGGAACTGCTGGTTACAATTTGAAAAAATAAATTGTTTCCAATGAGAATTAAGTATGAAGTAATAAATTTGAATTGGAAAAGACAGATTAAATAAAAATTAAAGCAATTCAAATTAAATAATATTGTAATATATTATAATTAATGCAACAATTCATTTCTAAATTGAATAATTATGAAGTTTTAATTATTTTTGCACAATAATTTCAATCAATTATCCTGTACAGGAATTATAAGATTTACACTGAATGTGTCAGTGCCATTGTTTTATTCAGTGCACATCCTAATGGCTACAGGGAGTGCATGTGTCAGAAGCAAACTCCGCAATCCGCTCATATATATTTGCATCCCAAACATCTAAATGTTTAGGATTTCAATATCCGCATTTTTGTTAAAGATATTTTTTATAAAATAAAACGTGAGTGATAGTTTTTGTGAATTTAAAATTGATGTATGGTGAATGTGAAGTTTCATAACCTAAAGATTGTAACTTATTCATTTGTTAGTTTCAATGATAACGAGATTTTATAAACTTAAATTGAAATAAGAAAAAAATAAGTTTTTAATATGTGAAATATATAAATAAATGTTCAACATTCAGATGTAGTGTGATGCAAATATGTGAAAAATAATGTTCAACAAAATTAATTAAAATGCCAGAAAGTAAATAGTCTATAAATAAAAGTAGACTATGTATTTCAGAATTTGCTTAAAAGTTGTAAATGGAACTATTTTTTAGTGAATAATTTTAGCTAATTAAATTAATTTTTGTTACTTTTAATAAATTATTTTTTTGTAACGCACGCACGAAATGTTCGCTTTTCGAGGCATGTATTGCGTGCGGGAAGTGACCAATTCCAAAGCCGTGGTAAAAAGCAGTTATAAAAAGACTTTTTCTAGCTGCTGCGCTTGCGCTCTTTGAGCAAGATTACTTTTTCTAGCTGCTGCGCTTGCGCACTTCCAGCCAGATTACTTTTTCTTGCTGTTGCGCTTGCGCATTTCGATTCAGATTTACTTTCCAGGACTGCCGAAATAATAACCTCACTTCATTATGATTTGACCATTGAGAGACTGATTGTGAGTAGTGATAGTGATTGGACAAACTCGAAGTGATAAGTTACCATAAATAACTGATAAATTACCATAAATTACCGATAAATTACCGAAAATTTCAGAAATTTCTGGATACCTGAAATTTCCGGAAGTTTATCAATTTTCCATAAATTTCCGGAAATTTGGGAAATTTAGCAATTTTCCATAAATTTCCGGAAATTTAGCAAATTTCCATATATTTCCGGAAATTTTGGAAATTTTCAAATTTTTTCCAAAAAGCTTTGGCTACCTGAAATTTCCGGTGATTTAGCAATTTTTCATAAATTACCGGAAATTTAGCAATTTTCCATAAATTTCTGGAAATTTTTGGAATCTTTCCAAAAAGCTTTCAAGACCAGAAATTTCCGATAATTTAGCAACTTTTCATAAATTTCCGGAAATTTGTGAAATTTAGCATTTTCCGGAAATTTTTGAAATTTTTGGATTTTTTCCAAAAAGCTTTGGATACCTTGAATTTCTGAAAATTTTCGGTAATATACATATACACCGGAAATTTCCGGACGTTTTTGGTAATTTTACCATAACTTTCCAAAAAAATTATTCTTATTGTTTCTCAAATCGAAAATTTCCTGCATTTGTTACAAAAAATATCGTGTGCAACAGGTGCTGAAAGTAGACAGTTGCAACTCTTGTGAAGTTTACAGTACTTGCCATCGGCTCATCTTCGGGTCGTTTCCGGCTTGTCTTCGGCTCGTTTACAGCTCGCCTTCGGCTCGCTTTCAACTCGCCTACGACTCGCCTACAACTCCCCTTCGACTCGCCTCTGGCTCGTACAGCAAACTTCACACTCGTGTGGAACTGCCTACTTTCCGCACTTGTAGCACAATATACTATTTATCGGAACTATTAATTGTTCCTGGGTCAGATAAGACCCATTCATAATCGCTACTGAATGGGTCTCAGAAAAAATACGTTGCCCATTAATAAACTAATTTTCTCATTCAAAAGTCAGCCTAACCAATGGGTGGCAATCTGGAATTCCAGTGACAGATACGCAATTCAAAAGTCATCAAAACCCATTCAAACGCAAGTGAATGGATTTTTGTTTCCTGGGTAAGTATGGGTTTTTTGAGAAAATCGAATTTTAGCATTTTCGGAAAAACTGCCGCCATTTGGTTAAGTTTGAAGATTTTTTTAATTTCCTCGCGGATTTCGAAAGAAGGCGGTATACGAGTTTAAAGAAAAAATTGGGGTTGTTTTGAAAAACAAAGCCAAAAATTCAAATACGCATAACTCTGTAAACATTTTTTTTTTCACAATGTAGAACGGTAGGTATTCACTTGTCCAAAATTTCATTTTCCCTAAAACTCATTTTGCCGAAAAAATCACTAGATTACTAGCCGCATTCGAAACAATTGATAGATGGGCTTCTGCTTGGCCAATTAAAATTGGCAAGCAGAAACTGTTAGCCAATTAAAATTGGCAAGCAGAAGCCCATCTATCAATTGTTTGGAAGGCGGCTAGTAATCTAGTGATTTTTTCGGCAAAATGAGTTTTAGGGAAATTGAAATTTTGGACAAGTAAATACCTACCATGTAGAACCTGCCTGATTTGAAATGGATTCGGTCTACTACATTTTTTTTTCTCTCAACTGAATGACTTGCCCTTCTACTATATTTTAATGATAAATTATGAACTTTTATCAATTATTTGTATAGAGAAATCAATTGTCCAATTATTAAATTTAAATTTTCTGATGAATGCTAAACTCTCCAGTGAGTCACCTCTCTTGTATGTACATGCCCAACGCCAAGCCATCGCCAGTTCGCTATTGGGATCTGAATTCTTGGGTGCGCCACCATCGACATAATTTCAATATGGCCGCTATTCCAGGTAGATTTTAAATAGAAGCCTATGTAACGTGCGAAAATCATTACAAATTATTACAAATATTTCAAAAATGAAAAATCCTGAAGAATTCTTATCAGACTGATTCCATTTCAAATCATGCAGAGTGATCCAGATTAGGATGTCAGAATGAACGAAAGCTTTTTTTTAGGTAAACCATTTTTTCAGCAAGAAAAATTTTTGTTATCAGAAAAACCAAATTTTTAATTTTTTCGTCAACTACTAGGAAAAAGGGTAAATGTGAAGATCACAAAGTTGTTTAGAATTACAATTTTAAAAGCAATCGAATTAAATTTTTATATAGTTCAACAAAACTTAAAATTTATTAAATGTTACTATATAATTTACTGAAAAATAAGTGATCTATCTAGAGATCGTGTACTTTTTGCACATAGAAAACAAGTTTAAGGGATATTTTTTTAAAAAATGAAAAAAATCGACAGTGCAATCGAAGACATCGAGTGCAGAGGCAGCAATAATTAACGAAGTAAATATTTAGTCGATGGAATGTAACCTTTAAAAAATGTAAAGGAGTTTTTGTAGAAATTTTAAACAACTTAAAATGGAAGGTTAACTTCATTAGCTCCTAATTCGTAAGATAATTTTTTTGCCGGGTAAAGTACGAAATACGTATCTCTTTATTTTCATTGAAGACTTATATTTTTGAAGGTAAATTTATTATGAACCCCTAACGTGGACCTCTCTGCATGATTTGAAGTGGAATCGGTCATCATCAATTAAAAACATGATGTTGCTCTTTTGAGGGTAAGGTTCTTGACGAATAATTATAAAAAATGACATACAATTATTATGTTTTTTATTAATAAATTACAATATTATCATTCATAAATACTTCAGTTTATTTCATCTGGCATATTAACGAATATTTGCTTGAGCCAGAGCCGTAAAAATCTTCGCTTTTAAAGTGCAAGGAACAAACTACCATGGTGTCAGTTGTAGGTTTTTCCATTTTCAATGCATTTTCCAAGCTATGCGCTGATCAATCTTTTCGGGCTCTCCAAACGTATTTTTAATTTTCACAAGTCATACACCTACTTTAGGAGTAGGGAAAAATTGCAGCGTTTCATATTTACGCGCTGTAGACGAACAGCCAAACACGAAGAAAAACTCTTTGCTTTTTGTTTTTCGCGGGGAAAATTCCATAATAGAAATTTTTAAATAACAAAATAAACATCTGCCTTGATTTCAAATCAATTTTGAAGCGTTATCTATTGTTTCTTTTTGAATGACCAGTATTTTTCTGCGATTGCCCGTGCGATCTGTCAAAATCTACCTCGAGTTGAAGGTTTCAAATTCTGCCACCAGATGGTGTGTCGCAGCGCATCGGATCCCAATATGTATTTATTTGGTATTTATTAATTGTATTGAATTTTTGTCTCTTTGAACCGAATAACTTGCCCTTTTACTATACTTTACGAATAAACTATAAACTTTTATTGATGATTTGTATAAAAAAAGCTATTTTTCATATATTAAATTTGAATTTTCGCGGAACTCAGACCCGAACAGATCGCGCACTCTGGCGAGTGTTAAACTCACCAGTGTGTCGCCTCTCTTGTATGTACATGCCCAACGCCAAGACATCGCTATAATTCGCCAATCCCCCTTTGTATTATTATACCATTAAGCCATTTCCCTTTCGGGGTAGGCGTGACACTACCCGATTCGGGTAGTGTTTCTAGGAGGATTATTTATTACCAGTACTACTAGTGTGGGCTCACCACACCCACGACGGGCCAACAGCACGCAGTATTCCCGAACGGTCACCCGTCCAAGTACTAACCGCGCCCAACACTGCTTCACTTCAGTGATCTTACGAGAACTGGGAACAATTATTAATTTTGAAAAAATTTGAGTAAGTTTATATTATATTTAGATTGGTATTTATTAATTGTATTAAATTTTTCTCTCTTCAAACTGAATAACTGGCTCTTTTACTATATTTGACCAATAAATTATGAACTTTTATCAATGATTTGTATAAAAAAAGCTATTTTTCATATATTATATTTGAATTTTCGCAGAACTCGGACCCGAACAGATCGCGCCCTCTGGTGAGTGCTACACTCTCCAGTGAGTCACCTTTCTTGTATTTGCATTTCCAACGCCAAGCCATCGCCAATTCGCCAATCCCAATCGCCATTTGTATTTATTTGGTATTTATTATTCGTATTGGAATTTTTTCTCTTTAAACTAAATAACTTGTTCTTTAACTATATTTGACCAATAAATTATGAATTTTTATCAATGATTTGTATAAAAAAAGCTATTTTTCATATATTAAATTTGAATTTTCGCAGAACTCGGACCCGAACAGATCGCGCACTCTGGCGACTGGTAAACTCACCAGTGTGTCACCTCTCTTGTATGTACATGCCCAACGCCAAGCCATCGCCAATTCGCCAATCCCAATCGCCATGTGTATTTATTTGGTATTTATTCTTTGTATTGGAATTTTCTCTCTTCAGATTGAATAACTTCCTCTTTTACTATATTATTAGAATAAATTGTACAGTTTTATCAATAATTTGTATAGAAAAAGCTATTTTTCATTAATTAAATTTAAATTTTCGCGGAGCTCAGACACGAACAGATTGCGCACTCTGGCGAGTGGTAAACTTACCAGTGTGTCACCTCTCTTGTATGTACATGCCCAACGCCAAGCCATCGCCAATTCGCCAATCGCCATTTGTATTTATTTGGCGGAGTTACGTAGTGTAAAAAAGTGCTGACCATAATTCAATATTTTGCAAAGTGGAACCGTTGTGAAGTGATTTTGATGTTCGAAAAACGAAAATTGAGTTTTATAATGTAGATCTATAGTGAAATAAGTTTGTAAATATTTTCACGGGACCCATGCAGTCAGTCCAAAGTGATTGATGCATTTCTTGAAACTCGCTATCGTGACGAGGACGGCCAGTTTTCTCGAATTGCCAGCAACTGTAACATGGATTATCACAAAAAGGTAATTTTATTTGCAAATCCTGAAGAAAATCACTCTCCAAAAGCGCCAGAAACTTCATGTCAACAGCACGATTGACAAAAGCTTGGTCGCCCCCACACGAATTTTCGTCCTTCGTGCTCCAATTAAGTGGCACACGTTTCTCTTTTCAGCGTAGTTACGATTTTCCTCAAAATATTGTACACGTATGTTGTCCATTTTGCTCGTGGTTGTGATTTTTATCAACAATTTCGCACGCGAGATCGAAATTTTCCTATTTTGAAGTTTCTGGTGTTGTTTCAAATTGAAAAGTGCAGCGCATTTTCATTTCCTGAAGCACACTCTGCAAAGAGTCACGTCCTCAAATATGTTGGTCAGTGCTTTTTCTTTGGTCAGTCTGTTTTTCTAGATACGAAATATTTTCGACAATATTGTGTACTCGTCAAGTTTCTTGCGAGATTGTTGTGAATTCTTGGCCTTTTTCTTCTATATTTTGATCGTTTTTGTGATTTACGTTTCATCTTTGCATCTGTTAGGTTTATATTTATAGATGCCCTTATCACAGTGTTTACGAGAATAATTCTTTGATTTGGAAATTGCAAAAAATAGGCTTTTTAAAGTTTAATTTAATTTTTTTATAAAACATTTTATTTAAGTTCAAGTTAATCAAAGTTTTTAAATAAAAAAATAAAGCCAAGTAGAAATTTGATAAATTAAAGTGTTTTTTGATAGTTCAGTGAATTAGTTTAATAAATTGTTTTTTCGTTGAAAAATTAATTGATAATTTGGCGAAATAATATTACAGGTCCGCCGAATATTTTTTCTTCATTTCTCTAAAATATAAATTTATTTTTTCCATCAAAGAATGCAAATCACTTATTAAACTAATTACTTTTATTTAAAAAAAAAAAAACATTTTTATTTACCAATTTTCTACTATTCGTGCTTGGTTTTATTTTTTTATTTCAAAACTTTGATTAGCTTGAACATAAATAAATAAAATGTGAATTAGTGTGAAATTCGTTGAATCTCATTTTGAACAATAAAAATTTCCATTGTGCCTTCATTTATCGTGTCTCAAAATTTTCGCTAAAAAGTCTTCTTTCTTGGTCGAATATGTAACTCTTTTTTTTTGCGAAAATTTGTCTTTTTAGGGATAGAAAATTTGTCCTTTAGGATTGAAATTCATCTTCTGGTGAAAAAATCTACTATTATATTTTTGCAAAAAGTCGTCCTTTTTCTCTCTCGAAAATTCAATTATTTTGTTGAATGTTGACCTACTTTGTCAAAAATTGATCTCTTTGGTGAATATTTTAACAAAATTTCATTAATATTGGTAAAAAATTAATCTTTGTTCTTAAATCCCATTTATTTGATTGAAAAAAAGTTTTTGTTTGTTTGAAAATACATTTTTTTTTTCACTAAAAATGCTACTACATTTTTTGTCGACTTTTTTTTATAGACATTTAATCTTTTTGATATAAAATTAATTTGTTTGGTTGAAAGTTTAACTATTTCGTTGAAAACTATTCCTCCAACTGAAAATAAAACTTCTACTTTTGGTTAAAAATTGATGTTTTTTTAGCTAAAAATTCATTTATTTTGTTCAAAATTTGTATTTTGGCAGAAAATGAACCTTTTTGGTTGAAAATTCCATAAAAAATTAAAATATTTGTTTGAAAAATCATGTATTTTGTTGAAAATCATTCTTTTTTGGTAGAATAGCTTATGTATTAAAAATTAATTTTTTAAATAAAAATTTAACTATTCAATTTTTCGTCTTAACTTTTTTTTAATTTTTTTGGTTGAAAAATTATTTTATTTGGTTAAAAACTTATTTCTATAACTTAAAATTAAACTTTACTATTTTTGTTGAACATTTATCCTTCTTAGATGAAAATTCGATTAAAAATTAAAATATTTGTTTGAAAATTCATGTATTTCTTAAAAAATTATATTTTTTTTTGTAGAAAATTAGTTTTTTATTTATTAAATATTTATTTTTTCAACTAAAAATTTAACTTCAATTTTTCGTTCAAGTTTTTTCATAGAAATTTAATCTTTTTAGTTGAAAATTCATCTGTTTGGATACAAAATTATTTTATTTGGTTAAAAACTTATTTCTATAACTTAAAATTAAACTATACTATTTTTTGTTGAAAAAATATCCTGTTTAGATGAAAATTCATCTAAAATTTGCCTTTTTTGGTAGAAAATAAACATTTTTGGTTGAAAATTAATGTATTTTGTTAATAATTATTCTTTTTTGGTGTAAAAATAATTTTTTATTAATCCAAAATTAATTTTTTCCACTAAAAATTTAACTATTCAGTTTTTCATCCTAATTTTTTTTTCATAGATATTTAATCTTTTTGGTTGAAAATTCATGTATTTTGTTAAAAATGATTGTTTTTTGGTAGAAAGGTAACCTTTTGTCTGAAGTCCCCTTTCTTTGGTTGAAAAGTATTTTTTTTATTGAAAATTAATTTTGTTCACTAAAAATGTATCTAACTTTTTTGTCGATTTTTTTTTTTTGATGGACACTCAATATTTTTTATAGAAAATTAATTTGTTTGGTTGAAATTTTAATTATTTCGTTGAAAATGTATTTTATTTGCTTAAAAACTTAGTTCTTTAACTGCAAATTAAACTATTCTATTTTTTGTTGAAAATTGATCTTTTTTTGTAGAAAATGAACCTTTTTGGTTGAAAATTCCATTGAAAATTAAAATATTTGTTCGAAAATTCATGTATTTCGTTAAAAATTATTTTTTTTTTGTAGAAAATTAGTTTTTTATTAATTAAAAATTTATTTTTTTAACTAAAAATTTGTCTTCAATTTTTCGTCTAATTTTTCTATAGTCTTTTAATCTTTTTGGTTGAAAATTCATCTGTTTAGTTGAAATTTCAACTATTTCGTTGAAAAATTATATTATTTGGTTAAAAACATATTTTTCTAATTTAAAATTAGACTATTCCATATTTTGTTGATTTTTTAAATAAAAAGTGATCCTTTTTTCGGTAAAAATTAATTTATTTTGTTAAAAATTATTCTTTTTTGGCAGAAAGTTAATTTCTTGTCTGAAATCCCAATTTTCTTAGGTTGAAAATTAGTTGTTTTTTTTATTGAAAATGAATTTTTTTCACTAAAATTTTACTAATTTCTGTGTCGAAATTTTTTGTATAGACACTTAATCTTTTTGGTTGAAGATTCATCTGTTTGGATTAAAATTGATCTATTTCGATAGAAATTTATTTTATTCGCTGAAAACCTTATTTATCGAATTGAAAATTTAACCATTCTATTTTTCATTGAATAATCCTTTATGTTGTTGAAAATTTGACTTTTTAGGGAGAGAAAATTCGTATTTGTGGCTTGAAAATTCATCTTCTGGTCGAAAAGTCTACAATTAATTTTTTTGGTTCACAGTTCATTTTTCTTGTAGAAAAATTCTACTATTTTGGCAAAAAGTCCTTTTTTTCTCTCGAAAGTTCAATTATTAGGTTGAATGTTGACCCTATTTTGTTGAAAATTCATCTCTTTGGTGGATATTTTAACAAATTTGTTGAAAACTTAACAATCTTGTTGAAAGTCCCCATTCATATCTTTCATATTTTTTGGTTTGAAAATTCCAAAGTTTGGTTAACAAATTTATCTTGATTGATTGAAAAATATTACTTGGTTCAAAATGTGCCTTTTTAAACAAAATTAACATCTTGGCTAAAATGCAACTGTTTGATGGAAAATTAATCTGTTTTGGCTGAGGATTCAACTATTTGGTTAAAAATGTGGTCTTTTCATGGTTGAAACTTAATTTATTTAACTGAAAATTGAACCATTCCATATTTGGTTAAAAATTGATCTTCTAAACTTGAAAATTCATTTTTTGTTATAAAAAGTATTTTTTAAATTAGAAAGTCTAAAGTATTATATTTTTTATTCAGATTTCATTCTTTTTGAATCAAAATTCTACTATTTTGGCAAAAAGACATCTCCTTGCTGAAAAAATCAATCATTTGGTTGAAAATTGACCTATTTTTGTTACAAATTCATCTCTTTGGTAGAAAATTTAACTGATTTATTGAAAATTGTACTATTTTTTAGAAAATTCATATTTTTTTATTGAAAATTCCACAATTTCGGGAACAAAATTTCTTCTTTGACTGCAAATTTTTACTTATTGACAATTTGTATATTTGAAAAAAAAATCTAACTGAAAATTTAACTATTCCCTTTTTGTTTGAAAATTTATATTTTTTAGTTAAAAATTCAATTTTGAGGTTGAAAATTTGTCTTTTTTGGTAAAAAATTAATCTTCTTGGTTGAGAATTCATATTTTTGGTTAAAATTCAACTTTTTGGTTGAAAATTCGTTTTTTTTTTAAAGAGAAAATTCGCACTTTTGGATTGAAAATTCATCTTTTGGTATAAAAAGTCTTCTTTCAATTGGAAAGTTTAAATTATTATATTTTTGGTTCGGAATTCATCTTTTTTGATAAAAGCTCTACTATTTGGGCGAAAATTAATCTTTTTTGCTCGAAAATTCAATTATTTGGATGAAAGTTGACCTAATTTGTAAAAAAAGAATCTCTTTGGTATAAAATTTAACTGCTTTGTTGAAAATTTAACCATTTTGTTGAAAGTTAGTCTTTTTTCAATTTTTGTGGCTTGAAAATTCCACAATTTGGTTTACATTTTTTTCTTTTACTAAAACATCTTTCTTCGTGAAAATTTGTTCTTTAAAAAAAAATCATCTCTTGGTTAAAAATGCAACGTTTTGGTGGAGAATGCAACTATTTTGTTGAAAAGTCAACTTTTTAATCGAAAATTCGACTGTTTTATCGAACATTTGTCTTTTGGGATAGAAAATTCATAATTTTGTTATGAAAATCCATTTTTTTAAATCGAAAATTCATCTTTTGGTAGAACATTCATTTTGTTTGTTGTCGAAAATTCATTTTTGTAGCTTGAAAGTTCCACAATTTGTATGCACTTTTTTTCTACTTTTATGTTGGAAATTTGTCTTTAAAAAATAATCTCGTGGCTAAAAATGCAACTTTTCAGTTGATAATTAATTTTTTTTTTGATTGATGAATTAGCTATTTGGTTGAAAATTCTTTTTGTTGCTTGAAAATTCCACAATTTGGTTGATTTTTTCCAATTACATCATTTTAAACGCAACATTCCAAATTAATGAATCTTCAATTATAAATCTTAAAACTTGAAGAATTTTAAATTGGAAATCGTTAAATTTGAAGAAATTTCCATTTAAAGCTTCAAAATTGAATACTTTTCAATTCTATACGTTAAAAATCAAATATATTTTAATTGTAATTCTTCAAAGTAGAACTTCGAATTGTAAATCTTTAAAATGGAAAAGTTTTTCATTTAAAAAATTTGTAAGTAAAAATTGTGCAAATTTTAAGTTTTACAATTAAAAATTCTGTAATTTTGATGACTTTTTTTATACATCTTTAAATTTGAAGAATCTTTACTTGCAAATCTTAAGAATTGCACAATTTTCCATTGTAAATCTTTTATATTGTACAAAATATTCACACACAAAAATATTAAAAATTACATAATTTTAAAATTTACGTCTTAAAAAAGGAGTAATTATCAATATATTATTTTTAAGTTCAAGAATTTCAATTGTAACACTTCAATTTTAGAACTTTGAATTATAAATATTTAAAATTTAAGAGTTATAAATTCTAATTTTTTAAATTAAAAAGGGAAAATGAGAATTCCAACCACTCAGAATAATATTTTTTTAAATTAAAAAAACCTTTTCTTTAACATTTCTTTTACTTAACTAAAAATAACATCAAAATGAAGAAATTTTTTTTTTTTTTTTTTTTGAAGAACCAAAGAAAGTTCATTGACTGAGAGCCAATAAATATTTTTCTTTTATTCACAGAAATTTTCTTTGAATCAAAGAATCTTTTTTCCGAGTGTTTGTCTTTTTAGAATATCTTATTACGATTTAAAATCCCACATTAACTTATTAATTTATTTGTTTCTAATTCCTGCTGGATAAAATCTTATATTAAAATAAAAGTAATCTGTATTTAATATTTATTTTAATTTATGATTATTAATTAATTTGTTTAGTACTTGAAGAACGATTGCGATCATAATGAAAGTTAATTAAAATGTGATAAACCGAGATTGTACCATCTTCTGAAATCTTTTATCAGACCATTTAACTTTAAAATTTAAACAACAATTCAGTAGATTGGTATTCTTTACTGAAGGTGTTGATTAAATCTAAGGATATATTTAGTAAATAGTGTAAAGCCAAAGCCACATAAAAATTGTTGAATAAATTTGAGGGTGGTAGTAATTTCAAAAATGGTAAAAAATAATTTAATTCTGATATTGAAATCTTTATAACTTTATTACAATCTTTTATTGGATAGCCCCTTATCTTTATTATTTATATACGCCACTCTTGATAATTTGCCTGAAAAAGTTTCCACATTTCTGTATTTTTTTTTTATAATATATACTTAGATTAAGTCCTTGGGATATTATGTGTTTCATTTACGTTTAGCCAGGGCATTAAATTCTTTTTTCAGACTGAACAGAAGACCAGTAATTGCCGAAAAACTTCATATCATTTTGATTTATGATTTCATTATAATTATTCTCAGAAATTGTTGATTGCTCTTGTGCAAGATTATTTCTTTTGAATGTTGATCTACTCCTACTTGATGCTTCATTTACTTGGGTTTTTATTTTTACAATTAGTTTTTTAATATCTAAGTTGACGATTTTTCCATTAAATTTTTCTGAAATACAGATCTGAAGAAAGAGTCAATTATTTCTAATTAGAAGTACACATTTCGTAAAAATAATAACGGTGTCTTAAAAATTTTCGTAACGTTTTCTCCAGATTCCTTTTTTCCTAATCTCTGCTTATATTCTTATAAGTCATACGTTAAAAGAATGCGGATGTTGCATGGAATGAGATGAAAAGATATTTTGAATCTTTTGATATGTATTGTCACGTACAAGACGGATATTTTTATTGAATAAGAAACTTTTTTTTTTGTTAATAAAGTTTTAATATTTTGTCTAAGGATGGCTCTCGTGTATAATTATTATAATTACTAATAATAACAAAGAAAAGCATATTCAAAAAATGTACCTAGGGCCTTCAGCGGTTTTCATGTTTCTTCCTTGTTTTTATTTGTTCCATAACATAATTCATTGACATAAGATTGAAAAAATATTTGTATCTCATTTCATGCAATATCCCCATTCCGCAATAAAATGTTATCATTTCTTTGTGAAGAGAGTCGTCTCCAGATAAAAAGATGTTGTTTTTTTCAGAAAAAGTTCAAACATAAATATTTAAAAAGATTATGTGTTTTTTTATGTGTTTTATTTAAATCACAAGCATCACAAATATTTAAAAATTAATAATATAATTAAATAATAATACGAGTACACGTTAGTGGAGTAAAAGTACTGAAATTAAACGAATCATTTTAAGAAGATCGCTTTAGTCACTTTTAATTCGATAAATTAATTCATTGGTTAACTGCTATTAAATTCAGGTCTGTACGCATTTCTGAATTTTCTTGAATTTTGTAACGTTTTAAGGCATTTTAAAAATTTATAATGCATTTTTAATAGAGTTTAAGGGATTTCAACAGATTTTAAAGATTGTAGAGAGTTTTTTAAAATTCCAAGGAATTTTCAAAATATTTAAAATGTTTCAATAGGTTTCAAAATATTTGAAATGTTTTAAATGTCATCAGATTCAATTGATTTCAAAAAATTTATTCGCGTGAATTGAGGGTTTTTTGTAGAATTTGAAATATTCGTAAATATTTTTAGGCGTTTCCAAAGATTTTAAAGAATTTTAAGGATTTTAAAATATTTTGAAAGATTCCAAGGATTTTTCAATCGCTTTCGATAATTTAAAGGGATTTTAAAGATTGCAGGGAATTTTCAAATAATTTTAAAGCGTTCCAAAGAATTTCGTAGGATTTGAATTTTTTTTTAATATTTGAAGGTGTTTCCAAAAATTTTAAAGAATTAAAAGGTTTAAGGATATTTTAAAGGTTCCAAGAAATTTTCAATCGATTTCAATAATTTGAAAGATATTAGAGCATTTTTAAAAATTCCAAGGATTTTTCAAGAGATTTCAATAATTTGAAGCGATTTCAAAATATTTGAAAGATTTTAGAGTATCTTAAAAAATTTCCAAGGAATTTTCAAGAGATTTAAAAACGGTTTGAAATATTTTAAATGTCATCAGATTTCTTGTTATTTAACAAAAGATTTTAAAGATTGTAGAGAATTTTTCAAAATTTTCAAGATATTTAAAAAGGGTTTGAAATATTTTAAATATCATCAGACTTCATGTTATTTAACGGGATTTTGTAAGGTTTTAATGGATTTCAAAAAATATATTAGCATGAATTATTGAGGGATTTCGTAATATTTGAAAGATTTTTAAATATTTAAAGGCGTTACCAAAGATTTTAAAGAATTTGAAAGATTGTAGGATACTTTAAAAGAATCCAAGATATTTTCAACCGATTTCAATAAGTTAAAGGGATTTCAAATAGATTTGAAAGGTTGTCGAGTATTTTTAAAAATTCCAAGGAATTTTCAAGAGATTCAAAATGTTTCAATGGATTTCAAAATATTTGAAGGGTTTTTGAAAATAATTTAAAGGGTTTGAAATATTTCAAATTTCATAAGATTTCATGTAATTTCAGGAGATTTTGTAAGATTGTAATGGATTCCAAAAAATGTATTCGCATGAATTGAGGAATTTGGTAGGATTTGAAGATTTGTAAATATTTAAAGGTGTTTCCAAAGATTTTAAAGAATTTTGAAGGTCTTAGGATACTTTAAAAGATTCCAAAATTTTTTTTATCGATTTCAATAATTTGAAGGGATTTTAAAGATTTCAGGGCATTTTTAAATAATTTCAAAACGTTTTCAAGCGTATTGAAAAATATCAAAGAATTTCAAATTTTTAAAAAGGTTTTAGGGTATTTTGGAAAATTTCAAGGAATTTTGAAAGGTTTTAATATATGTCAAGGGGTTTCAAAGAGTTTGATTGACTTTAGGGTATTTTTTAAAAATTCCAGGAATTTTCGAGAGATTCTAAAAGATTTCAAAGGATTTGAAATATTACAGGATATTTTATAAGATTTCATGGAACCTTTATTAGATTTAATAATTTAAAGGATTTTAGGGCATTTTTAAAACTTTCAAGGAATTTTCAAGAGCCTCAACAAGTATCACGGGTTTTTGGAAATATTTCAAAGGATTTGAAAATGTTTCAAAGGATTAAAAATATTTAACGTATCACATTTCACGTAATTTCACAGGATTTTATAATATTTTAATGGATTTCAAAAATTTATTAGCATGAATTCATTGATTTCGTAGGATTTGAAAGATTTTAAAATATTTTAAGGCGTTACCAAAGATTTGAAAGGTTTTAGAACACTTTCAAAGATTCCAAGGAATTTTCAATTAATTTCAACAATTTGAAGCGATTTTAAAAGATTTTAGAGTATTTTTAAAAATTCCAAGTAATTTTCAATCGATTTCGAACAAAAAGCTTGGATGCTTCTTAACAGTTTTGAAAGGTATCAAGAAAATAAACCAATTTTCATAAGATTTTTGGAAAAACTTTAAATAATTTATTTTCAAAAATTAATTTCAAGAGAAAATTTAAAAACATTTCAAAAGATCTACAAAGTTGTCAAAAAAAATCCGAAAGATTTTACTCAATTTTTCTATTTATGTGGAATTTTTTTTTAATTTAGGAAAAATATTAATAATTTAAACAAATATTTTGAAGGTTGAGAAGTTTGTATAGAATTATTTTGTTAATTTTAGGAAAAATTGAAATCAGTTCAAAAGATATTTAGAAGGTTTAGAAGTTTTGAAAAGATTAAAAAGTAATTTAAATTTTGAAAAGGGTTTCAAAAAATTTAAGAACGTTTTTATTTTTTGGTATTAGCGATTAATTATTGATTAATTATTAAAGAGTTATCATAAAAATCCATTATAAAAATTATTTTAATACAAAGTGAATTTTACAGTAACTATTTTATAAACACATGTAGTTATAATTAAACTTTTTTCAATTTTAACGGATTTTAAAAATATTAGGATATTTTTTAAATTCCAAAGAATTTTCAAAGTCTTTAAACAGTTTCAAGGGATTTTAACGGATTTGAAATATTTTAGGGGATTTTATAAGGTTCCAAGGAATTTTGTATAGATTTGAATAATTTGAAGGGATTCCAAAGGATTTCAAAAATACCATGGAATTTTTAAGAGCTTTGCAAAGTTTCAAAGAGTTTGAAAATATTTGAAAGGATTTGAAATATCTTAGGGTATTTTTAATGCATTAAAATAATTTAAAGGGATTTTAGTGTATTTTAAAAATTTCAAGGGAATTAAAAAGATTTTAAAGGATTTGGAACATTTTGAGGTATTTTAAAAGATTCGAAGGAATTTTGAATAGATTTAAATAATTTGAAGTAATTCCAAAGGATTTAAATGATTTTTTTTTAGGTATTTTTGCAAATTTCAAGCAATTTTCAAGAGCTTTAAAAAGTTTCAAGGGATTTTAAAACATATGAAATATTTTATGGTATTTTAAATGATCCCAAAGAATTTTGAATAGAATTTAGGGTATTTTTACAAATTCCAAGGAATTTTCAAGATATTTTCAATGTTTCAAAGGATTTCAAAAGTTTTTAAAGGATTAAAAATATTTTAGGGTATTTTAAAAGATTCCAAGAAATTTAGAAGGAAAGAAATGAAAGATTTTGTGGGTATTTTTACAAATTTTAAGGAATTTCCAAGAGCTTTAAAAAGTTCCAAGAGATTTCAAAAGATTTAAAAATATTTGAAATAATTAAGGTATTTATCTTAAGGTATTTTAAGGTTTTATTTAAGATATTTTTAATAAATTTTAATAATTTCAAGGGAATTTCAAGGATTTTAATGTATTTTTAAAATTTCCAAGAAATTTTTAAGGATTTGACATATCTTAAGGTGTTTTAAAAAAATATTTTAATAATTTGTAGCGATTTTAAAGGATTTTAATGTTTTTTTTTTCTAATTCCAAAAGATTTGGAAGATTTTATGGTATTTTAACAAATTTAAAGAAAGTTTCAAGACATTAGAAATTATGTCTAAGAATTATTTACCAATTAGAATAACAACAATAATCAACCGAAGATGTGTTTATAAATTATAACTATCATGTTCAGCAAGTCTGCGCAGATAATAAAGACATCGAATTTGCATTATATTTCATAATATGAAAAACTTTTGCTTCTAGCAAGATTTTATATATGCAGCCAGGAAAAAAGCCGGGAATTTGGTTTGCAAAAATGAGTAGACATCCTGAAATATTACTTTTCATAATTTTATGATTCTGAAAAAATTCAAGGTTGAAGAGAGCTAGTGTGTTAAACTGTAAATCTTCTAATAAAATAAAAATAAAATGTTCTTTTAGATGGTAGCAGCACCACCTCAGAAGTGTAAAAACGAAGATGACGATGATGATGTGGAAGCTCTGAGATTTGCAGCTCTCCAATCGTTACGTACAGCAGCTGCAAAGGACCCGCTGCAAAACAGACGGCCACATCCACATCAGGGACGTTCTCAGTCCTACCAAGGATCTCAATCTTCTCGTCCTTACTACAATAAGTCAAGAGGCGATCACTTTTCCCACCGACAGCCGAGGCAGAATGGCACAAGAAATGTAAGGAAATCAGTCGATTTCTAAATCGTAATCGATTTTAAAATCAATCTATTTCAAAATAAGCGCAAATTTAAAAAAATGCATTCCTAAAAAAGGATAGAAGCCTTTAATTTTTAAAATAAAAATAAAATAAAAATATCACTTTAGTCACTTCTTCAAATAAATTCAAACAGAATCGATTCACTAATTCTATTCACTCCCATTTGCCTGATTTCAATAGAAATTTTGTGGATTTTGAAAATTTGTTTCTATTTATATCAATTATTTTTAATATATCTTGATTTCGTATAAATTTCATCGAATTCTCTTGAGTTCTTCTAAATTCACCCCGAATTCTTATTAATTTCTCCTGAATTCTTTGAATTCCTTAAAATACTCTTCAATTTTTTGAATTTACCCTACATTTTTTGAATTCACTTGAATTTTCTAAGTTCTACTCAATATAATGGATTTTTTTCTTCAATTCGCCCAGAAGTCTTTTAAACTCACCTTGAATTCTTAAGCATTTCATCAATTTCTTTTGAATTTCCTTGACATTTTCTCAATTCATTCCAAATTTAATTAATTTTTCAATATTTTTTTAATTGTCTCTAGAATTCTTCTGAAAAAAGTATCTAATTTAACGGAAATCAGTGGAATATGCTTGGACTTTTAAACATTTTTTTTCAACTTATTAAAATTCATTTAGAATTTACCCTGATTTCTTATTAATTTATCCTGAATTCTTGAAAAAGAAAAATTTATTTTTGACTCTTTGTAATTCTTTTTAATTTACTTGAATTTTTTTTAATGCACTCAGTTTAATGTACTTTTTTTAATTTTTTTTATTTGTATCACAATCTCAATTAAAAATTTAATGAATTTTTTAAATATTTTGTTTATTTTTAAAAATTCACCTTGTATTTTTATGAATTTCATCGAATTCTTCTCATTTCGCTTAAATTTCTCCACATTCACTCGAATTATGTTTAGTTCATTCCCATAATACTTAATTCGATGGAAATTTTTTTATTTGTAAAATATTCTTCAATTATATTTATTCAATATTTTTGATTTTTGCTTAAAGTTCTCTAAATTCACTCGAATTTGATTTAATTCCGTGTTTGTTTTTAAAATATTTGTTTTCATTGTACTTAAATTCTGTTGAATTCGCCTTGAATTCTGTTCATTCCCATTTTGCTTAATTCGATGGAATTTTTTAAGCTAACTCTAATTTTAGTGAAATCAGTGGAATGTTTTAGATTTATTTTAACTTCTTTGAATTCTTTTGGAATTCACCCTGAATACTTATTAATTTATATTGAAATAATTTTAAAAAATTGATTTGATTTCATAAATTCATTTTCTTCTTAGTTTTTTTTTAATTCGTACGGAAGTCTTTTTAACTCGCCTTGAATTCTTAGGGATTTCATAAAATTCTCTGAATTTCCTTGAAATTTTCCCAATATGTTTCAAATGTAATACATTTAATGCATTTTTAAATTGCTTTTTTTTTTTTAAATAATTTTTAAAGAACTTTTAAAATAAAAAATAGCACTTTAGTCACTTCCTGCAATAAATTAAAATAGAGAATCTAAGGATTTCTGAATTTTATTGATTTTTTTTTAATTCCTTTGAATTCATTCTAAATTATTTGATGATCCATTGAAATCTGCTGAATTGAATGGACCTTTTTCGGATTTTCAATGTTTTTCATTCACATTCGATTCTTATTAATTTATACTAAATTCTTTAGAATTTTCTTTAATTTTTTTTTATTTACCGTGATTTTCTTTTAATTCAATCTGTAATCTTTTAAACTCACCTCGAATTCTTAGGTGTTTCTGTTAAATTCTTTTAAATTGCCTTAAAATTTTCTCAATTCATTTCAAATTTAATTAATTGTATGAATTTAAAAAATATTCTTAAATTTTTTTTTAATTCACTTGAATTTTCTCGAATATCATCAATTTTTTCTCATGTCCCCTAAATTTCTCTTAATCCACCCGAATTTTATTTAATTCGGTGTTTTTTCATTCCCATTTTACTCAATTCGAAGGAAATTTTTGGATTTTTAAAATTTTGTTTAATTATATTCTTTCAAATTTTTTTATTTTTGTCAAAGCCACTTGAAGCTTTCTAAACTATCTCCAATTTGACTGAAACTAGTGGAACATTTTCGATTTCTTGAATTTTTTTCAACTCATTTGAATTCATTTGGGATTCAACCTGAATTTTTAAGAATTAATCCTGAATTCCTTTTAAAAAAATGGAATTTTTTGTGATTATTTAAAATTATTTGTAATTCTTTTAAATTCACTTGAATTCTTCTAAATTCACTCAATTCTACTCAATTTAATGGATTTTTTAAAATTATTGTTTAAATTCACCTTGAAGTCTTTTAAACTTTCCTCAAATTCTTAGACATTTTATAAAATTATTTTAAATTTTCTCAATTAATTGGAAATTTAATAAATGTTATGAATTTTTTAAATATTTTTAACTTGTTTTTAATTCAATGGATTTTTTTTTAATTCACCCTAATTTTTTTACTGAAATCAGTGGAATATTGTGGATTTGAATGTAAAAGTTTAAATAGGTCACTTTTCGAAAAAAATTAGTCTGTGGCAGTCCCGGTAATGAACAATAAATGAAATTTTTCTGGTTTTTCACAAATGACTCCCCTGTTTCCCCTAAAAATACCCTTTTTACCTTAATTTTATTCAGAAAACTACCCTTAAACTTTTGAAAATTATATAGAACGATATTTTGCTTCTTTCGTAAATCTTGAGAAATATTCTTAAAATATTTCAGAGTTTCTTAAATAATTTAAAGACAATTTGCGTTCCGGCTTTAGGTTTTTAATTTCCTTAATACAAAAAATGGTAATAAATTGTCTTTTTGCGAAAAATACCATAATTATAATTAGCAAACTAAATATTTTAGAAAGTAAATCATAATTTTAAGACTGTCCAGTTCTTATAGTTTCTCTTCTTTTTTACAAAAATGGAAATGGTTTAAATCTTAGAAATTCTGTTCTAATTCCCCCTTTTCCCCAGAAATATTCTTTAGATTCACTTTGAAGCTTTTAATACCATTTTTATATATATTTTACAGTATGGCCAAAAATACCGAAACCCGAACTTGATAGAAATAGTCCCGGTTGTAGAGGTACCTGCCACATCTGCTTCGAAAGAGAACATTGATACACAAAAAAGTCAAAGTTCCTCAGGTATGTTATACTTTTCACGGCATGAACAATTATAATTTACATCTAAAATATTTATTGTTTCCTCTTTCTAATTATTTTTTTAAATATCTCTTAAAATCCGTTATAATCTTCTAGGATTCTTTGAAATCTTTGCAAATATTTTGAAATCTTCTAAAATCTTTTGAAATTTCTTTAAATTTTTTCAAATCTTCAAATCTCATTAAAGTTCCCGAATATCCTTCAAAATTATTGAAAATACTTCGGTATCATATAAAATCCTTTGAAATCTCTAAGTATCGATTAAAATCCCTTAAATTCCGTGAAATATTTCGAAATCTTATGAGACCTCTTGAAATCTTTTAACTCCATTTACAATTAATTGAAACGTTTAAAATCCGTGGGATCTTTCCGAAACTCTTGAAATTCTTTACAATATATTTTAATCTTGTAAAAGACACTAAAATTGCTCGAAAATCCCTTAAAATCATCGAAACCCCTTGATATCTCTTAAAATCTGTTGAGATTCCTTGGTGTATTTGCAAATATTTTGAAATCTCCTAAAATCTTTAGAAATTTGTTTAAAATGCCTTCAAGTCTTCAGTTGTCATTACAATATTTTTCATATTATCCTACGTCGAAAAAGAACAAATTTTTTACTGCAGATAAAAATTGAACAATTGAGAAAGAATTTATCATTCATTGAAATTAAGATTCAAATTGTTGAAAATAAGATTTTTTGCATTTGAAGTTATAAAAACTGAATTTTTAAGTTTTCAAATTAAAGCTTTAAAAAATTGTAATTCAAACTCAAATTATTATTTTAACGAAATTTATTTCGTGTATGAAATGAAAAAATGCTTTTAAAACTTTTTAACTAAAAATTTTGTAATTGAAAGCCGTTAAGCTGCATATTTTTAATTTTTATACATTACACAGTTGAAATATTTTTAAAAAACTAGAAATCCACGCTGCCATTTTCAAAGCTATGAATTGAAGAATGAATCAAAAAATTTATAAAATTTAAAAATTATATAATTTTAATCCATTTGAAGCTAGAAACATTAATTTATACATTAAAATTTGTTTTGAAATCTTTTTATATATTCTCTTAAAAATTTGTTTAAAAAATAACATTTACCAATTTTCCAGGATTCCAGTAATAATTTTATTAGATTGGAACTCGAATTTTTCCTACCATTTTTGGGAAATCCTGCAAGAGTAAAAAAATGAGTTTAAAATCATCCAGATTCTTTGTTGAAAAATTTTTAAATCTTATTAAATATTCTTTTAAAATAAATTTTTCAAAAATAAAATTATTGTTATTTTCTCCAGGAATTTCGATAAAAAATTTGTATTTATTGAAAACCTTTCAAAATGTTAAAAAAAAATTATAGATTTTGTGTTGGACGTCTTCAAAAATCTACATTGTGTTTTGAATGTTTTGAAATCTTTTCACGTTTTAAATTTTTTGGAATCTTTTGAAAACCTCTAAATATATTTTAAACTTGATTATTTTTCAAATTAATAATTGTTTGATTGTTATTTATTGTTCAAGACTTTTAAAAAATCTTTTTTAATATTTTCTTAAAAGTAATTTTTCAAAATAAAAAATCATTTTAAATTTTCCCAGCAAAGTTAAGAAATTTGTGTATTTTCTTAAAACCTTTAAAGATCCTTGAAAAGCTTCAAAATTTTATTTCGAAATCTTCAAAAATCTAAATTGAATTTTTTATTTTTCGAAATCTTTTTCAGTTTTAAATTGAGCTTGGATCTTCTCAAAACTTGAAAATATCTCTTAAACTAACTCAAATTTTTTCCATATTGATAATTGTTCAATTGTTATTTATGCATCAAATTCAATTATTTAATTTAAATATTAAAAATTTGTTAAATAGAAGAATTAAAATTGTAACGTACAAAGTTTTAATTCAACACTCTGAAATATTAACGATCAAGGCTTTTTATTTCAAATAGTTCAGTTTGAAATTGTTTATTTGTTAATATTTGATTTATAATCGCTCATTTTAAATGAAAAGTAAAATATTGCTAAAAATTTAAAAAAAATGTCTTCCTTGATTAAATAATTTCAAATTAAGTGGGTTAAAAGTGGAATATCTCAGATTGAAACAATATTTAAATAGAATTTGAAATTGAATAAGAGCTTTTAATTTGTGAAATTATTTTTAAATGCAGAATAGTTTATAAAGATCCAGTCGGACGTTTCACGGATCTCAAAGATTTAAAAAAGGTGTACATACCAGATTTCAAAGATTTCAAAACTTATCAAAAATTTTAAACGATTTTAAAATGTTTCAAAACATTTTAGGAGATTTCAAATAATTCAATGATTTCAACGAACAAAGATTTAAGAAAGATTTCATAAATATTTTTAAAGATTTAAAAGATTTTAAGGTTTTCAAAGATTTAAAAACGGCGTGTAGTGTATTAAAAAGATTTCACGTTTTCTTAAAGATTTCGAACGTTTCATAAAAATTACAACGAGATTTTAAAACATTCAAAGGATTTCAAGGATTTTAAAGATTTTGAAAAGAGTATAGGAAGCCAAATTTCAAAACATTTCAAAGGTTTAAAATAATTTCAAAATTTTTTTAACTATTCCAAAAGATTCCACAAAAGTCTTTTAATATTTCAATGATTTTATAAGAATAAAAAAATTTCAGAAAGATTTCAAAGAATTGATTAGGATTTCAAAGGATCTTAAGAATTTTAAAGATTTGAAGAAGGGTGCAGTGTAACAAATTTCAAAAATTTCAAAAATTTTAATTCATTTATTATAGTTATATAATGTATATATTTATTATTTATTAATTTTTCTAATTCTCAAAAAGGTCGAGATTTAAAAAAAATACAAAATATTTCACAAATATTTCAAAGAATTCATGAAAGATTTCAAAGATTCCAGTGATTTAAACAAATACAAAAGATTTCAAAAATATTTCAAAGAATTTGTAAGGATTTCAAAATATTTGAAGGATTTCAAAGATTTCAAAAAGGGTACATTACAACAGATTTCAAAGTTTTTAAAACATTTCAAAAATTTTAAACGATTTCAATTTTTTTGGAAGATTTCAAAATATTTTACAAATATTTCAATGATTTTAAACGAATACAAAAATTTTCAGAAAGATTTCCCAAATATTTCAAAGAATTCATAAGGATTTCAAAGATTTTTATCGATTTCAAATTTTTTTATAAAATTTCAAATATTCCAGTGACTTTAACTAAATAAAAAGGATTTCAAAAAGATTTCACAAATATTGTTAAAAGAATTCATAACAGTTTAAAAATATTTCAAGAATTTCAAATATTTCAAAGATTTCAAAAAGGGTACAGTAATATATTTTTTAAAGTTTTTAAAGAATTTTAAACGATTTCAAATGTTTTAGAAGATTTTACAAAGATTTTCAAGTATTCCAGTGATTTTAAACGAACACAAAACATTTTCAGAAAGATTTCACAAATATTTCAAAGAATTCATAAGGATTTCAAAGATTTTTATCGATTTCAAATTTTTGATAAGATTTCAAAAATATTTCAAATATTCCACTGACTTCAAATGAATAAAACAGATTTCAGTAAGATTTCACAAATATTCAAAAGAATTCATAATAATTTCAAAATATTTCAAGAATTTCAAAGATTTCAAAAACAGATACACCAGATTTCAAAGATTTTAAACGATTTCAAAAGTTTTCAACAAATTTGAGAAGATTTTAAAAGCTTACAATAATTTAAAATAAACACAAAGGATTTCACAAACAAAGATTGAAAAAAGCTTTCATAAAGTTTTTGAAAATTTTTCCAAAGATTTCAAGGATTTCGAAGATTTTACAAAACAGATTTTAAATACTTCAAAAGATTTAAACGAATTCACAAAGTTTCAAAATATTTTAAAGGTTTCACAAATATTTAGAAATTTTTGGTTAAAAAATTAAATGGCTCATTTTTTTACATGTATAACAAACGGTTATTTCATTATTTGATGTAAAAAAAGGAGACTTGGAAAAATTGTATTTCTTGACCTGGAAAAGACCTTGAATTTTGTTCCGATGAATCGCTAGATATCCTGTTTATATTCCTTAAAATCTTTGAAATCCTATTAAAATCAACTGCATTGTAGAAACTTCTTCTTTCAGGCTTAAAAATTCAACTATTTGGGAGAAAATTCAGTTTTTTCAATTAAAATTAATTTTTTGAAACAAAAATGTAACCATTCGATTTTTGGCTAAAAACTGATATTCTCAACAATTCAACTATTTCGTTAAAAAATTATCTTATTTGCTGAAAATTTGAAATTGCGAAATTTAAAAATAAATTTCTTACTCAGTTATAATACAATTTTTTTGAAAATGTGCAAAAACAGTTGTTTTTTTTGGATTGAGTCATATGCACACATTTAAAAAAAGTTGAATACGTCGAACCAGGAATTTTTTCAGTTTGAACCAAAGAAATATTTTGTCATTCTGCTTTTTCGGAAAAAAAAATTTCGTGATTTAGGATTTTTGGGATTTTATATCTTTTTTGCGATTTTGGAACGTATAATATGTGTTTGTATATTTTCAAAAAATTTTAAATAAGGTAAATTTAAAAAAAAACTACTGTAAATTTAAGAAAGAGAACAGAATATATTAATCGATTTCAAGTTTTTTTTCACTTGTTTTGGATGTCTGTCCACAAATTGTTATCCCTCAGTTCAAACGATTCGATTAATTTTAGCATTTTTACTTCGCTCTACTGAAGAGTTTAGTTTTAAATTTACATTAAAAGTATTAATTGTAGTAAGGAAGAAATGACAAATCTTGGAAGGAAATATTTATGAGAACGATGTTAAACATATCAAAATTGTGTATTTCACTAATTTTATTTTTTCTCACACTTTTTTATATATCAGTCTGGATGGATTTCCAACGATCTAAGTGTATCAAATTTTTAAAAATATATCTTTAATGGCAGAAATCATTGAAAAATAATTTGAAAATTATTTAAAAATGTAACATTTCATACAGAAAGATTGTTTGTTCTCTTCGACATATGAAAATAAAGGTTTACTCTTTCCCCTATTTCCCCCTTTTTCGTGAGAAAACCACCCTATTTCCACTTTTTTGAGCTCCTTTTGCGCTGTGATCCCTAGGTATATTGAATAAATTAAATATAAAATCTTACGTAAGATAATCGAAGAAATTTGTTCCTTTTCAGACGGATCGAAATTTCAACGTTATGACGATAATGCAAGTGGTTCAGAAGACGATGACGCAAAAGATGTCGACATCAAAGTAGAAGTAAAGACCGAAGAAAAGGAGTTAACAGAAAATGATGAAATCTTAACAGACAAAGATAATGAGAGTGATGTTGAGGATAGTCCGAAAGTGCGAACCGCAGAAGAGGAGGAGGAAGATCGACTTCTCAACGACGACGATGACGATGTTCTCCTCATGGCTGACCTGGAAGAAGAAGTCAGTCTTGATCGTTTGATGGATGAGATGGAGAGGGAGATCAAAGACGACAAAATAGATATAACTGAGAAGAAACCCGTGAGGCGGGAGAAAATTGAGTTTAAAAAAGTGCGAGAGCAAAAAAAGCCGAAACCCGAGGAAAAGAAGAAGCCAGAGGAGAAGAAGAAAGCCGAGGAAAAAAAGAAAACCGAGGAGAAAAAGAAAACCGAGGAAAAAAAGAAAACAGAGGAAAAAAAGAAGGTTGAGGTCAAACCGAAAGAGGAGCCAGCCGAAAAAGAGAAGGCTGAGGTCCCCGCAAAACCACCTCCAGTTGTTAAACCTGAAAGACCTGTTTCTCCTCGACCAAATTTCAGGCGGAGATCTTTGTCACCGAAACCTAGACCCTGGAGGAAAGCATCGCCACGAAGATCACCGCGAAGATCGCCCGTGAGAGTCTTGAAAAAGCCACTGAGAGAAATGCCAAGGTACAGGTCACCTCCTCCCAGATACTCACCTCGATCACCGAGGCTTTCTCCTCGTCCAAGATCACCGAGAATGTCGCCCAGAAGGTCTCCAAATCGATCACCAATGAGAAGATCGCCCCTGCCGCTCAGAAAACTCTCTCCCAGAGGAAGATCCCCGAGATTGTCACCACGTCGTTCACCAAGAATCCGGTCCAGGTCACGCTCGAGATCGAGATCGCCGAGACTTCTGAGGTCTCCTCCCAGAAGACTACGTTCAAGATCTCCCAGATATTCGCCGAGGTATTCTCCAAGGCTGAGATCCAGGTCGCCACGCTCGAGAAGTCCCAGGTCTCCCAGAAGACGATTGTCACGTTCCAGAAGTCCCAGGTCGAGAGGATCGCCGCCGAGGCTGAGATCGCCGAGAATGTCGCCCAGAAGAATGTCACCACGTTATCGTTCGCCGAGGGCATCGCCGAGAAGATCTCCCTGGTCGTCTCCGAGGAGATCGCCTCGAGTGTCGCCGAAGAGAGCCTGGTCTCCACGATGGTCACCCAAAGACGGACCCAGAAAACGACCCAAGTCAATCACACCCGAGAAGCGAAGCGATTCACCACAGAATCTTCTTCCTCTCAGGAAAAGCAAGTCGCCGGAGGTGAAGTCTAAGCCGAAGATTGTTAATGAAAAGCCCCAAGAAGCACCGAAGGAGCCGGAACCCAATCCGGATCCTGTCCTCGAAGCAAGAAGACGTAAGTTTGAATCTCAAACACCGATAGATCCGATCAATGCCAATAAAAAGATCAAGTTGAGCAACAAAAAGGAGGAGACGAAAAAACCGGAAATTGTGAAGCTCGAGATTAAGAAAGAAGTTAAGGTCGAGGTTAAGAAGCCGGAACCTGTGGTGGAAAAAGAGCCGGAAGTGAAAGGAAGAAAAGTAGATAGTGCACCAGCCTACATCGAAGATGATGATGATGATGATGACTTGGGCCTAGATGCTTCTTATGAGTTTGGTGAGTTGGAGGACGAGGTGGAGGATCAAGAGCCGGAAATTGAGACGATTTCTTCCACGGATGTGTCGTTTGAGGAACCTGTGACTCTGAGTCAAGAGAAAAAGAAGAAAAAGAAGAAAGATAAGGAGATTTACCAAGTTGGAAGGTTGAAGGGTGACGCGCCACTTGGGGTGGAGAGAATTGTGAAGGAGAAGAAGTGTAAGAAACGGAAAGTGGAGACTGTGGTGGAATCAACGAGTGAAGTCGAAACTGTTTTTGAGGATGCGGCTGCTACTGCTGCTGCTGCTGCTGCTGCTGCTGATGAAGAGGGTGATTTGCGAGCTGAACTTAGCAGAAGGCGAGCGGAGAGATTGAACAGAACTGTCCCAATGCAATCTGCCAGACTTCTACAATCGGCATTCAAAGGAGTTGTTAATGAGTAAGTAGTAATAACACCTACCTGGAAAACCTGGAATTGTCAGGTAATTTTTATATACCTAAAAAAACCTGGAAATGTCAGGGAATTTTTTAAGAGGTTGCCTGCCTTTTTAAAAATTACAGTATTGAATTGAATGAAAATGATTCTTCATTTGTAAAAGTATAGCTCTATTACTATATTGATCTATTTGGTTGAAAATTCGATCTTTTTGGTTGAATTCCATTATTTTTGATTGAAAATTGAAGGGTAGAAATGCAAAAGGAGTCAAGCGCCAAATTTTCGAAATCGGGTTTATTAGTTTATCATTTTTCTCGATACTGGTTAATTATTTTTAATTACTATTGGGTCCCTTCCGTTCAGCACTGAATAACCTAAAACCCAATTCCTCATTTTTTGGAAATATGCAAAATTATTACTGCTATCATTATTATTTTGAAGTTGAAATGTCAGTTTTACACCATTTCGAAGTCATAATTGGATTTTCAAATTTCGCGAAACTGCATGATTTTTTTTAAACAAACTTTTTGGAAATCAATTCGTCCCTTCAATAGCTAGAATTCAAATTTTTAGTTTTTTCTTAAACTGCAAATTGACTCCACAATTAATGTTGAAAGATGTTAAAAGTCGATACGGACCCAAAATCTAACCTCGAAACGTGACCTGTTTCATTCAATTTCTCGAAAACAGATAGCTTGTTGTGAGCAAACTTTTTTTAGTTCGATAGAGCATGAAAGTATCTCGAAAGTACTTTCTTATTTTTTTCTTAATTGGTCCCGCTGAATTTACGACATGTTTTTAGTCTCTCCTGAAAAAAGTGAAAAATGGCGCTTGACTCCTTTTGCATTTCTAACCTTCAATTGTAATCTTTTCTGTTTGAAATATCAGCTGCCACATTTTTCGGTCCGAGTTCATATTTTCCGAAATTACTTGGTTGAAAGTTACTCTTTTGTTGAGAATTTGTTGTTTTTTTTTCTCGATCAAAATTATTTTTGTTATTGAAAATGTTGCTATTCAATATTTAGTTGAAAAATGATCTTTTTTACTTTTTTTATTTTTTTATTCTATTATTATTTTATTATTTATTCTTTTTTTATTATTTTTTAGAAAATTGTCACTTTTTTAGTAGAAATTAATCTTATCGATTGAAAATCAATCTTGTTGTTTGTAATTTAATGTTAAACATTAATTTTTAAGTTAAAGTTCAACTGTTCAATTGTTGATTGACAATTTATCTTTTTAATTGAAAATTCATGTATTTTATTGAAAATTCTTCTTATTTATTAAAAATAATCTTCTTGGTTGAAAATTCTTCTTTTTTGGTTCAAAAATGAGAAATCAATCATTCCAGTTAAAGATTCATCATTTCCGGTGAAAATTCATGTATTTTGTTGAAAAATCGTTTTTGTGGTAGAAAATTCATTTTCTTGGTTTAAAATTCAAATATTCCAGCTAGGTATTCATCATTTTAGTTGAAAATTTATCTTTTTGCTTGAAAATAAAACTACTTGGTTGATAGTTAAATTGAATTTGTTTTTAAAATAAATTTTTTGTGTGTGGAAAATTATTATTTTTTTTTAAATGAAAATTTAACTATTTCATTTTTGGTTGAAAACTGATCTTTTTTAATTCAATATTCAGCTATTTGTTTGAAAATTGATCTTTTTTAGTTGAAAATTCAACTGCTTAATTGAGAATTAATGTATTTCTTTTTAAATCGCCTTTTTGGTAGAAAATTAATATTTTTGGTTGAAAATTCAACTATTCCAGTTGAAGATTCATCACTTTGTTTGAAAATGTAACAATGTTGTTGAAAATTAGTTTTGTTTTCGTTGCAAAATAATTTTTTATCTTTTTGGTTTCATATTTATTTAGAAGATTTCACAAACATTTCAAATATTTTAATGATTTCAAATTAATACAGAAGATTTCAAAAAAATGTCAAAAATCGCATGAAGATTTGCAAGGAAACAAGAATTTCAAACGATTTCGATTTTTTTAGAAGATTTCAAATATTTTAATGATTTATAACAAATTCGAAAGATTTCAGAAAGATTTTACAAAGAATTCATAAGGATATCAACAGATTTCAAGTATTTCAAAGATATCGAAAATGTACAAGTACACCAGATTTCAAAAGATTTGAAAGGATTTCAAAATTTTTTAGATGATTTAAAAATATTTCACAAGGATTTCAAATATTTCAATGATTTCAAACGATTTAACAAATATTTCAAAGATTTTATACAACATTTATTTAATATTTTCAAAAAATACAAGAATTTCAAATATTTCAAAAAGGGTACAGTACACCAGATTTCAAGGATTAAAAAAAATTTCAAAGATTTTGAACGATTTCAAACTTTTTTAGAAGATTTAAAAAGATTTCACAAATATTTCAAAAAAATTAATAAGGATTTCAAAAGATTTCAAACCATTTCGAAGGTTTTAAACGATTTCAACAGTTTTTAGAAGATTTCAAAAGATTTCACAAAGATTTGAAATATTTCAAATGATTTAAAATGAATATAAAGATTTCAGAAAGATTTTACAAATGTTTCAAAGATTTCATAAAAAATGTATTAAAGATTTTAGAAAAATACAAGAATTTCAGTGATTTCGAAAAGGGTACAGTACACCAGATTTAAATTTTTTTAGATTTCAAAAGAATCCACAAATATTTCAAAGAATTAATGAGGATTTCAAAAGATTTCAAGAATTTCAAAGACATTTTTAAAATCTTTGAAATCTGGTGTACTGTATCGTTTTTTAAATCTTCGAAATTCTTGCATTCTTTTGAAATCTTTATAAATTTTTTCTGAAATGTTTAAAAATCTTGTGAAATCTTTCTGAAATCTTTAGGATTAATTTGAAATAATTAAAATATTTGAAATCTTCTAACAAATTTTTGAAATCGTAAATCTTTGACTTGTTTTGAAATTAGGTTTACTATACTCTTTTAAAATCTTTGAAATCCTTTGAATATTTTAAAATCTCCTTGAACTCTTTATGAAATGATCGAAATCTTTGGGAATTTCTTGTGAAATCTTTTTAATCTAGTACACGCCGTTTTTAAATCTTTGAAACCCTTAAAATCTTTTAAAATATTGATGAAATCTGTCTTAAATCTTTGTGAAATATTTTTTATTTGCTGAAATCATTGGATTATTTGAATCTTTTTGAAATTTTCTAAAATGTTTTGAAACCTTTTAAAATCGTTTAAAATCTTTGAAAAGTTTGGAAAACTTTGAAATCTGAAATGTTCCACTTTTAACCCATTTAATTTGAAATTTTGTAATTAAGTATGACATTTTTTTGAATTTTTTGCATTAATGTACTTTTCAATTAAAATGAGCAATTATAAATGAAATATTAAAACCTTAACAATTTTAAACGAAATCATTTAAAAAAGAAAGTCTCGACTAGTTAATATTTCAGAATGTCAAATTAAAACTTTTACGTTACAATTTTAATTGTTCTATTCAACAAATTTTTAATATATGAGTGAAATTATTGAATTTTGATGCATAAATAACAATTGAACAATTAGCAATTTGGACAAAATTTCAGTTATTTTAAGAAATATTTACCAGTTTTGAGCTCGGGTTTGAGAAGATCCAAACTTGATTTAAAACTGAAAAAGATTTCGAAAAATGAAAAACTAAATTTAGAATTTTTAAGATTTCGAGATAAAATATTAAAGCTATTTATTGATCTCAGGGCTCGGAACGGGTTACTTTTTAGTAACTTAGTTAATTTTTTGATCCGCGGTTACTAAAAATTTACTTATTTTATTTTTATTTTTTTATTTATTTTATGAAAAGGTTACTTTTGGTTACATTTTTTGCCCAAAATAACGAAATGAATTGATTCATTAATCGTATTATTTAAAAACTTGCGAGAAATGTAAAAATTCAAATTTTTTCTGTAAATTTTGCACTTTAGAGCCGGGAAAATTAGGGAATTACAATAAAATAATAATTAGTTCCTATGTAAAATGTATAAAAAGGGCTATCAATTGAATTATTATTAAAATTACTAGTTTTCCATTTAAGATGTACTTTTTTGCTACATTATTGTTACTTTTCGGTAACTTTTTTGAAAGAAGTATGGTTACTATTTTACTATTTTTTGAAGTCTAAGCAATTCCGAACTCTGTGATCTTTAAAGGTTTTGAGAAAATAAAAAAATTTTCTTAACTTTGCTGGGAAAATGAAAAATGATTTTGTATTTTGAAAAATTAATTTAAAACAAATATTTAGAAAGATCAAAAAATGTTTTGAATAATAAATAACGATTGAACAATTATTGATATGGAAAATAATCGATTAAGTTTAAAATATATTTAGAAGTTTTGAAAAGATTTCAAAAAATTTTAAACACAATGTAGATTTTTTAAGATGTCGAGCACAAAATTTATAAGTTTTTCAAGCATTTTGAAACGTTTTAAATAAATAACAAATTTTTATCAAAATTCCTAGAAAAACTAACAATAACTTTTTGTTGGAAAAATTATTTTTAAAAGAATATTTAATAAGATTTCCAAAAAGAATCGGGATGATTTTAAGGTAATTTTTTTACTTTTGCAATATTTTCCAACAAATTTTGAGAAAGTTCGAGTTGCAAGATAATCGAATTATTATGAGATTCCTGGACAATTTTAAAATTATTTTTTAAACAAATTTTTAAGCAAATAATGAAAAAAATTTCAAAATAAATTAATGTTTCTAGCTTCAAATTGCTTAAAATCACATTATTTTGAAAATTTATACATTTTTGAAAGATAATTTTCAACTTTCTTTTATCACTAAAAAATTGTTCTTTGTTGAAAATTCAACTCTTTTGTTCAAAATTTGTAATTTTTTAGTTCAAAATTCCACTATTTGGTTGAAAATTTATCGGTTTCAGTTTGAAAATTCAACTATTTAATGGAAAATACCTCTTTTTTTAGTTGAAAATTCGTCTTATTTGGAAGAAAATTCATCTTCTTTATTGAAAATTCATGTTTTATGGTGAAAATTTAATTCTTTTGTTGACAGTTTGTCTTCTTATGTTTCAAATTTATTTCTTTTGGTAGAAATTTCATGTTTCGTCATTAAAAATGTAACCGTTCGATTAAAAATTGATCTGTTATGGTTGAGAATTGACCTATTTGTTGAAAATTCGTCTTTTTGACTTAATTTAACTGTTTTGGTTTTAAAATAAAAATAGGTTTTGCTCGAAATATCATCTCTGGTTAAAAATGTATCTATTTTGTTTATATTGCAATATTTTTACTTTAAATATTAGGAATATAAAGCGTTTCAAATTTAATTTAATATAGTACCCACATTAATTTTGTTCAAAAGAATTTATTTTAGGCCCTCCATATGAAGAAAGTTGATTCTTTCTGTGAAGATTAGCCAAATATCCAAATTAAGAATTAAAATTGATTAATTTTTTAACTAATTAAAGGAACGAATTAAGATTAACAAAGAATGTAATTTCTTCACTTCATCGTAAGAAACTACGTACTCGATTTAATTCAGATTATGAATATTCATCTTTACAATTAAAAACAAAAATTATAAAATCATTTTTACTTACAGGGTTGCGAAGAACAACGCGAAAGTAAATCAAAGGCACGTGATAAAAGGAGATGAAAAACGTAAGTAGAAATCCTTATAATGTATAAAAATTCTCGACTTTCCAATAATAAATGAGTTGAGTTACAATTATGTTTAGAAGGAAATAAAATGATGCAGTATCTCAGAAAATCGACCTAACATTTCCTCAGGAGTTTATCTGTTTCTGTTTAATTCATATAAAGTAGAGATGACTTCTTAAAATCTACTTCTCTTACTAATTTATCAAGTTTTATCTTTCAATTTAGATTCTAGATCAAATAAAACTTCTGAAATAATAATTTTCTTTTTATTTTGACAATAGAGTGGGTAAAAAAAAAGTTGGATTTCGAAATCATCGCTACGTGAAAAAGCAACAGCGGATTGGGATCCTAAAAAAGTATAATTAATTTGAAATTGATAGTTTGGTTACCCGCGCTCAACAAAAATATTGTAAAAATTTCTTGTTTGAAGAGTTTTTAAATTTTTCTGAATAGGGTATTTAAAAACTTTATCTTTTGATAAAAAAAGTCATACTTTTTGGTTAAAAGATTTAAAAATTTGGTGGAAAATTAAACTGTTTCGTTAGAAAGTCATATTTTTTTGTTAAAAATTCAACTACTTGGTTGAATGTTGAACTACTTTGTAAAAAATTCTTTTGATTCAAGATTCATCTCTTAAATTGAACCTTCATTTTCTTGTTGTTGAAAATTAATTTTTTCAACTGAAAATTTATATTCCAAAAACTGCATATTGTTTGGTTAAAAGATTTAAAAATGTGGTTGAAAATTAAAACTATTTCGTTAGAAAGTCATTTTTTGTTGTTGAAAATTCAACTTTACTTGGTTGAATCTGGAACTATTCGTTAAAAAATTCTTTTGGTTCAAGATTCATCTCTTAAGTTAAAAATGCGATTTCTTGTTGTTGAAAATTAATTTTTTTAACTGAAGATTTAGATTCTATTTTTGATTAAAAATTGACCTGTTTTATTTAAGAATGTGACTATTTGATTGAAAAATCATGTTTTTGGTTAAAAATTCATATTTTGTTAGCAAAATATTCTTTTTACTCGAAAATTCATCTTTTTGGTTCAAAATTCAACTACTTGGTTGAAAAATCATCTTTCTTATTTGAATTTTTTTATCTGAAAATTTAACT
>CAKNXH010061287.1:56749-74716 GCA_932178445.1 Andricus quercusramuli
TTTAAATTATCCCATGAATTTTGAGAAATATTTCTTATTATCGTGAAACCTTTCAAAATTTGTATATTTTAAATTTTTTATAAAACTTTGTAATCTGGTTAATTGAAAATTTGTCTTCAAAATCGTCCACATGGTTTTTCGAAATTTTAGGAAATAAATAAAAAGGTTTTTAAATATTCTTCAATTTTCCCTCAAAATTAATTTTTCAAAATAAAAAATCAGGTTACAATTTCCCCGAAATGTTTAAACATTTTTTTATCATCGTAAGGCTTTCAAAATTTTTGAGAAGCTTTACAATTTTTATTTCCAAATCTTCAAAAATGTACGTTTTTAAAAAACTTGTTTGTAAATGTTTTCAAGTTTTAAAATAGTTTGAATATGTTTAGAACTTCTAAATATCTCTTAAACTTGATCGAATTGTTTTTTTTAAACTTTGTAATCTTGTTAATTGGTCATTTTTCTTCAAAATCGTCCACATTCCTTTTCGAAATTTTAGAAAATAATTAAAAATATTCCAAAATATTCATCAATTTTTCCTTACAATTAATTTTTAAAAATAAATAATCAATTTAAATTTTCCCAGAAATGTTTAAACCTTTTTTTATCATCGTAAAGCCTTTCAAAATTTTTAAGAAGCTTCAAATTTTTTACTTCCAAATATTTAAAAATGTAAGTTTTTTTAAAACTTTAATTTTTCTAAATGCCTCTTGAACTTGATCGAATTTTTTTATAAATTTTAAATCTTTTGAAATCTTGATCCATTTTCTCTTAAAATTTATTTTCAAAATAAAAAATCAGTTTAATCTAAATCTAAATCTTTAAATAAGCAATATAGAATAGAAAAAAAGTTCTATTCCCTGACAAATAATTATTATATTTACAAAAATTAACACTAATTAATAATTTTAATCCTTTTGGGGACTGTTTAAGGCCTCAGGACCACGGTTTAAAATTATTTTAAAAAGAAAAGAAAAATATGAATTTATTTTTTCACCAAATGGAACAAGTTTAGGGGGTGCGTAAAAAAAATTGTTTTTTAGGGCAACCTATATCGATTCTAAATTAATTAAACTTTTTTTGGATCCCAATACGCGTAGTGACGATTTCGAGGTCCAGAATTTTTAATTTTCGACCCACTCTATTTGACAATTAGTTAAAATTGCAAACATTACATCAAGTATTTTACATTTATAGCAGGTCAAAAAGAAGTGAGGCGAGTAACAGTGTTGCATCGTACGCTAACTGATTTTCATGACTCTGAAGGTGCGTTTGACTTTGAATGTTTCTCGTACACGTTTAAAATAATTTTTAACAAAGAAAATAATCTTAAACACTCTCTGCACAATTAAAATATGCTCTGGTTTACAAAAGAAAAGAAGAGAAAGAAAACAAGAGCTTAAATAATCCAAATCGCATGCACATTTTATTTTTCCTGCACATCTAATTCTGCAGCAAAATTACTTATTATTGCAATTATTGATCATTTTTTCGATGGTCTCAAAAATTATGATTTTTTGTTTTTCGTTTTGTTTTTAACAATTAATCGAAATTTTTCCATCGAGTCCCATGGTACCCTATTCCCATTTTTTAAAGGAATTTCCTACCTTTTCCCTATTTTCAAAATATTTCCTCTATTTTTTCATACCTAAAAATAATTCTTTGACAAAATGTATATAACCGAGGGTGCCCGGCCAAATCCTGATTTTTGAATTTTTTTAAACCTTGAAGCGGAAAATTTTTGGTCGTGGTGAGAAAATTATTCTGTACTTCTTCAGAATTAGAAAAAAAATATTTAGTATTGACATTGCTTCTTCATAAAGATTTCAAATTTCTTCCAAGTTTTTGGTGTAAGGAAACAATATTTTGAAGCGGTGTTTTAGCCCTGTAATTTTAGTTAAAGTAGAACATTATTCAGTCAGAAATTCAGCTATTTGTTTGTAAATTTCTGTATTTTGTTGAGAAACTTTGTCTTTCGTGGTAGAATATTAATCTTCTTGGTGACTAGTTCACCTTTTTAGTTGAAAATTCAACTATTTGGTTGAAAATTTCAATAAAAATTAAAATATTTGGTCGGAAATTCATGTATTTTGTCAAAAATTATTCTTTCTTGGTAGTAAATGAACCTTTTGGTTTAAAATTGATTTTTTTGGTTGAAAATTAATTTTTTTAACTAAAAATTTTAATGAATTTTGTTTCGAAAAATTCTTTTTTGATAGACATTTAATCTTTTTGGTTGAAAATTCATTTGTTTGGTTGAAACTTTTACTAATTCGTTGAACATTTATTTTATTGGGTTAAAAACTCATTTCTCTGACTGAAAATTAAACTATTCTATTTTTTATTGAAAATTTATCTTTTTACGTTGAAAATGTGTCTTTTTTGGTTGAAAATTCAACTATTAGCATCAGTTTAATTAAAAATTAAAATACGTGGTTAAAAATTCATGTATTTTGTTAAAAAATATTCTTTTTTTAGTAGAAAGTTAATCTTTTGGCTGAAATTTCATTTCTTTGGTTGAAAATTAGTTTTTTTTAATTGAAAATTAATTTTGTTCACTAAAAGTTTAACAATTTCTTTGATATCAATTACCCCTTTTTTTATTGGGAAGTTAGTTCTTTTTATGGAAAATTAAACTATTCTAATTTTTGTTAAAAATTTATATTTTTTCGTTAAAAATCTGCCTGTTTTTGATAGAAAATTATCCTTTTTTGATTGGAAATTCGAGTATTAGGATGAGTTTCATTAAAGATTGAAATACGTAGTTGAAAATTCATGTATTTTATTAAAGAATATTATTTGTTTTTTGTAGAAAGTTAATCTTTTGGCTGAACTTTAATTTCTTTGGTTGAAAATTAGTTTTTTTTGATTAAAAATTAATTCTTTTCACTAAAATTTAACTAAATTTGTTGTCGACATTTTTCTATAGACACATAATCTTTTTTAGTTGAAAATTCATCTGTTTGGATGAAAATTTGTTTTCTTTGATAACAATTACCCTTTTTTGGTGGAAAATTAGTTCTTTTTATTGAAAATTAAACTATTCTAATTTTTCCTGGAAATTTATCTTTTTTGTTGAAAATGTATCTTTTTTTCTTTAAAAATTTGCCTGTTTTGGATAGAAAATTAACCTTTTTTGGTTGGAAATTCAACTATAAGAATCAGTTTCATTAAAAATTAAAATACGTGGTTAAAAATTATTTTATTAAAAATTATTCTTTTTTGGTAGAAAGTTAATCCTTTGGCTGAAATTTAATTTCTTTGATTGAAAATTGTTTTCACTAAACATTTAACTAAATTGTTCGTTGAATTTTTTGTATAAACACTCAATCTTTTTGATTGAAAATTTAACTATTCCGTTGAAAATTTATTTTATTTGGTTCAAAACTCATTTCTCTGACTGAAAATTGAACTATTCTATTTTTTGTTGAAAATTTATCCTGTTTAGATGAAAATACACTTATTTTTTTGATAACTTTAACTTTCTTTTGCAAAAATTCGTCTTTTATTGCTTGGAAACTCAACATTTTGGACGAGGGTTTCTTTCTTTATTGTTTGAAAAATCTTTGTTGAAAATCCAACTTTAAAAATTAGTTTTTCTTCCCTTATTTGTCCCCTATTCTGAGAAAATTTTGCGATGTAAGCATGGATGTCACTAAACTTTCTAATATCTTATTAACTAAACAAATTTAATTCAATTTTTAATTTTCAGGATTATTTTTTATGTAAACATTTACTTGTTTCATATGATTAATCGAAATATTTGAAACAATTTTTAAGTTCAATGCAGTTTTCAGTGCATTATTTAATAAACGATTTTGAATAAATTGCAAAATTTTGCAAATTATGAGCGTTTTGAATTAAACAGTTAAAAATGCAGAAACTTCCAAAATAAAACTGTAAATTTGAATTCGTTAAAATTAAAAAATAGAAGCGCTTGAAACTAAAATTTTTCATTGAAATTTAAGTCAAAACTGAGATTTCAAAAAATTCCCGGTTTAAAAAAAAACTATTATTTCTCAAAACACTGACAATGAGAAAAAATTAAAAATTCCCACTGATTTTGAAAAATATCAACAAAATTTGTGATTTTTGTCACCTTTTTTCGAATAATAGAATGAAAAATGTGTATTTTGTTGAGTCCCTACAACTTTTGTTTGAACAGTTTTGGAATATAACAACAAATTTTCAAGTAAATCAAAGAAAACTTATTTTTTTTCTGGTTTCCCGGGCATTTTTGGCAGCATTCCCCCAAACAAAGTGTATTTGATCGGGTATTTTGCACTACACCCTACTAATTTTTTTTTTTTTAACAGCGATGTCCTTATTTTGCTATTATTTTGAAAAAATGATACTAAAGACACTATTTCTAAATCAAAAAGACGAATTTTCAAGTGAGAACGATTTTTTAGTCATTAATGAAAAAAATTTATAAAAAATATTGAATTTTTAAGTGAAAATCATTATTTTTAATCCAAAATGGAGTAGTTTTACAATTAGGAGAATTAATTTAAAAAAAAAATCTACAAAACAGTTTATTTTTGTACCAAATAGTTTAATTTTCAAGTAAAAAAGATGAATTTTCTATAAAACAGTTGAATTTTTAACTCGAGAATATGAATTAACAACAATAAAGTCTATTTAAAACCAATCAATAGAATTTTCAATAAATCAATTAAATTTTTAGTGAAGAAAATTGCTTTCCAACAAAGAAAAAACGAATTTTCAGTTAAAATGATGAATGTTCAACAACAAAAAAATGAACGAATTTTCAATAAAATACTTGATTTTTAACAACAACAAAAATTATTTCCTAACAAACAAAACAAATTGTCTATCAAATTGTTCAATTTTCAACAAAAAAATTAATTTACTATCGAAACCGATTAATTTTCCACCAGATAGTTGCATTTAAAGAAAAAGTGAAATTTTTACAGAAAGATATCAATTTTTAAACCAAAAAGATGAACTTTCAACGAAATAGTTAAATTTTCAATAGAAAAAATTTGTTATTTGAGAAGGAAAAAAAATTCCGTCAATTTGATGAATTTTCAACTAAGCAGTATGACTTTTTAACGAAATTGTTGAATTTTCTACAAAATAATTCAATTTTGAATCAAATGTTACAATTTTTAACCAAAAGAGATGAATTCCTAATCAAAAATTTAATAGTAGACTTTCAACAGGGAAGATTTTCTTTTTAAAATGAATTTTTTTTTTTAACTCAAAATTTAACTATTCCATTTTTGATTGAAAATTTATCTTTTTTAGTTGAAAATTCAATTATTAGGTTGAATTTCGCCTTTTTTGGTAGAAAATATCTTTTTGGTTGCAAATACATATTTTTTGTTAAAAATTAACTTTTTATTAAGTTTTCATATTTTTGGGTTGGAAATTGAACGATTTTGCAGAAAATTCGTCTTGTTTGCTGGAAAATGCAACTTTCTGTTTGAAAATTGAACTAATTTGTTGAAAATTTATTTTTCATCGAAAATTTATTTTTTTATACGAAAACTTATCTTTTTCGGTAGAAAATTCAACTATTTGGGTGAAAAATCATGCACTTTGTTAAAAATTCGTCTTTTGATAAAAAATTAATCTTTTTGGTTAAAAATTTATCTTTCTCAGATGAAAATTTAATTACTTGGTTGAAACATCATGTATTTTGTTGAAAACAAAAATTTTCAACAAAACAACAAAATGAGCTATTTTGTTAAAAATTCGTTTTGTCTTTGGCTGAAAATTAATTTTTTTTTTACTGAAAATTGAACTAGGACAGTTGAAACTTTAACTATTTTGTTGAAAATTTGTGTGTTTATTAGTTAATAATTAATTTTTTGAAACTGTAAATTTAACTATTCCAGTTGATTATCCCAGTATTCCATCATTTTAGTTAAATGTTCATCTCTTCGGTTGAACATTAATTTGTTAGCTGAAAATTTAATTATTCATTTTTTGGTTAACAATTTATCTTTTCCAGTTGAAAATTCTTCTTTTTTTGGTAGAAATTAATCTTCTTGATTGAAAACAACACTCCGTTCCCTTTTTGGTTGAAAATTGATCTTTTTTGGTTAAAAATTCAAATGTATGGTTGATTTTTTTTTTTAGTTGAAAATTCAAATATTGTAAATTAATTTTTTTTAAATGAAAATTAACTGTTGCATTTTTGGTTGGATTTTTTTTGGTTGAAAATTGAAGTATTTAGTTGAAAATTGAACATTTTTACTTGAAAATTCAACTATTTGGTTGAGAACTCATGTATTGTTTTGAAAAATCGTATTTTTGGTAGAAAATTAATCCTTTGATAGAAAATTAATCTTTTCGGTTAAAAGTTCATAATTTCAATTGAAAATTCATCTCTTTGGATGAAAATTGGGCTATTTTTTGAAAATCCGTTTTTTTTTATTGACTGAAAGTTAATTTTTTTAGCTAAAAATGTAACCATTCAATTTTTGGTTGAAAATGATCCTTTTTAGTTGAAAATTCGTCTTTTTGGTAGATTTTAATCTTTTAGGTTGAAAATTCAGCTTTTAGGTTGAAAATTCAGCTTTTTGGTTGAAAATTATTCTTGTTGAAGATTCATAATTTTAGTTGAAAATTCAACTTTTTAGTCTAAAATTCAACTATTCCAGTTGAAGATCCATCATTTTTAGTTGAATACTTATCACTTTGTTTGAAAATGTAACTATTTTTTTTAAATTAGTTTTTTTGGGTTAAAAAATATATTTTTTTTTAAACTGAAAATTGTAATTGAATATTCCATCATTTCAGTTGAAAATTCATTTCTTTGGTTAAACATTAATTTTTTAACTGAAAATTTGACTTAATTTTTTGGGTGACAATTTATCTTTTTTAGTTGAAAATTGGTCTTCTTCGATAGAAATTAATCTTCTTAGTTGAATCTAAGATTTTTTGTTGAAAATTCAACTATTCCAGTTGAAGATTCATCATTTCACTTGAAAATTCATTTTTTGGCATAAAGTTCAACTATCCCAGTTGAAAATTCATCAGTTTAGTTGAAAATTCATTAGTTTAGTTGAAAATTCATTGGTATAGTTAAAAATTAATTTTCTAAGTGGAAATTTAACTATTCGGTTTTTTCTTGAAAAGTTATTTTTTTTTTGTAAAAAAAATTCATCTATTTCAGTTGAAGATTCGTTATTTTAGTTGAAAATTCGTCAATGGTTGAAATTTTTTTTAGTTTGTAAATTAATTTGTTAAATGAAAATTAAACTATTTCATTTTTGGTTGGAAACTGATCTTTTTTTAGTTCAAAATGCAACTATTTAGTTGAAAATTCAAGTATTAAAATTGAATGTTCATAATTTTAATTGAAAATTTAACATTTTGGTTACAAAAAATTCTCGCTTGAAAGTTAAACTCTTTTGTTGGAAATTTATTTTATTGGTTTAAAATTTATCTGTTCCAGTTGAAGATTCATAATTTTAGTTAAAAATGTATCACTTGGATTGACATATTTTTTGTGGAAAATTAATTTTTTTAATGAAAACTAAATTATTCCTTTTTTTTTGTGCTTGAAAACTGATCTTTTTTAGTTAAGAATGCAACTGTTTGGTTCAAAATTGATTTTTTTAGTTGAAAATTTAATTATTTGGTTAAGAATTCCTGTATTTTATTGAAACAACGTCTTTGTGGAAGAAAATTAAATTTTTGTAGTTGAAATTTCAACTATTTCAGTTAAACTCTTTTGTTGGAAATTCATCTTTTTGGTTTAAAATGTATTTATTGCAGTTGAAGATTCATAATTTTAGTTGAAAATTCATCACTTTGGTTGAAATCTTCTTTGTGGAAAGTTAATTTTTTTGAATGAAAATTAAAATATTCCTTTTTTGCTTGAAAACTGATCTTTTGTAGTTAAAAACGCAACTATTTAGTTAAAAATTTAATTATTTGGTTAAGGATTCATGTATTTTGTTGAAACAACGTCATTTTGGAAGAAAATTAATCTTTTTAGTTGGAAATTCAACTATTTCAGTTAAAGATTCATTATTTTAGTTGATAATGCATATTTTTCATTTGAAAATTCAACTATCTGGTTGAAAATTTATATTTTTTAGTTGAAAGTTCAATGTTTGAAAATTTATCATTTTGGTTGAAATCTTTTTTGTGGAAAATTAATTTTTTTAAATTAAAATTAAATTATCCCGTTTTTGCTTGAAAACTGATTTTTTTTAGTTCAAAATTCAAATATTTATTTCAAAATTAATCTTTTTTAGTTGAAAATTTAATTATTTGGTTAAGGATTTATGTATTTTGTTGAAACAACGTCTTTTTGGCAGAAAATTATTCTTTTTAGTTGAAAATTTAACTATTTCAGTTAAAGATTGATCGTTTTAGTTGAAAATTCATCTTTTTTAGTAGAAATAAATTTTTTTCTTTGAAAATTCTTTATTTCAGTTTGAAAATTCAACTATTCCAGTTAAAGATTAAAAATTTTAGTTGAAAATTCATTTTTTTTTTTGCTTAAAAGTTTAATTATCCAAGTTGAAAATTCACTAGTTTAGTTGAAAATTCATTAGTATAGATTAACTATTCCATTTTTTATTGAAAATGGATTTTTTTGGTTAAAAATTCAACTATTTCGTTGAAAATTAATTTTTTTCTGTAGAAAATTCATCTATTTCAGTTGAAGATTCGTTAATTTAGATGAAAATTCGTCACTGGTTGACATTTTTTTTAGTTTGTAAATTAATTTGTTAAATGAAAATTAAATTATTCCTTTTTTGCTTGAAAAATGATCTTTTTTGTTTCAAAGTACAACTGTTTAGTTCAAAATTGATCTTTTTTTAGTTGAAAATTTAATTATTTTGTTAAGGATTTATCTATTTTGTTGAAACAACGTCTTTTTGGAAGAAAATTAACTTTTTTAGTTGAAAATTCATCACTTTGGTTGAAATCTTTTTTGTGGAAAGTTAATTTTTTTAATGAAAATAAAATTATTCCTTTTTTGCTTAAAAACTGATCTTTTTTAGTTGAAAAAATGTCTTTTTTCGAAAGAATGTATTTTTGGAAGAAAATTAATCTTTTTAGTTGAAAATTCTCAAAGATGAATAATTTTAGTTGAAAATTCATCTTTTCCACTTGAAACTTCAACTATCTGGTTGAAAATTTATCTTTTTTAGTTGAAAGTTTAGTGTTTGAAAATTAATCTTTTTGGTTAAAAGTGTATCTATTCCAGTTGAAGATTCATAATTTTAGTTGAAAATGCATCACTTTGGTTGAAATCATTTTTGTGGAAAGTTATTTTTTCAAAATGAAAATGAAATTACTCCTTTTTTGCTTGAAAACTGATATTTTTTAGTTGAAAATTTAATTGTTTGGTTAAGGATTTATGTATTTTGTTGAAACAACGTCTTTTTGGAAGAAAATTAATCTTTTTCACTTGAAACTTCAACTATCTGGTTGAAAATTTATCTTTTTTAGTTGAAAATTCAATGTTTGAAAATGTATCTTTTTGGTTAAAAATAAAACTGCTTGGTTGAAAATTCAACTATTTTGTTACAATTTCGTCTATCTTGTTAAAAGTGCTATATTTTTACATTTATTTTACCTAAATAATTTAAAAAATGGTTAATTATTTTGTTATTATGACTTAATTATTTAATTAATCAATGGTGCTAAGAAAAATTATACCTGGAAAAAAAACATGGAATTATCAGGTTTTTTTTTCCAAAATTTTTATTGCATCTTGTAATTTATTAGACAAGAGAAATTCGGAAAGTCAGTGAGAATTTGTAATAATGAGAAGAAACTAAATGGATATATTTCTGAATTGCAGAAGAGACACCAGCTCTCGAGCCTAAAGTTCCTGTTCGCTTGAGATTAGGAATCAACAAAACTATTCAAGAAACGAGAGAGACAAAGGTCTCAAGGAAGTCATCAAAAAGGCAGGGTCGCAAGGTAAAACATAAAAATAATTTGTCCTTAGATTCCCAGAATTCGTTGTAACAAAAATTGAATTTTTAACATGCGTACTGATTATTACATATAGTCGTGGATAGAGACAACCTTATAAGTTGCCTATAGTTTAATGAAGTTGTTTTCTAATTATAGCGATTTACGATTCGTAGTTGATGCGCTTCAAGATTTTGAAAGATTTTCATCAATAATATTGAATATATAATGCGCTTTTAATCGAGCCGTTGATCTCCGTACGACCAACGCCATTTGAAAATTTGTTTAACGTCTACACATTTTCGTTGGAAATATCTATTTTACTTTGTATTTAATCTCGTAATACTGTTTAAGTATTACAGAACTTTCATAAGATATTTTTCTTATAGTCGAAACATTTTTGTCTGTTAGGGCGTCGCCAATTGTTCGAAAAAGTCTCTTTGGATAAGATAAATCTTTATCTTAAGATTAAAGAGTGATTTTGTACATAAATCAATTTTTTTTATGTAATTGATTTGAATTTATATTATTTTATATTAAACATTTACAATTAATATTGCAATCGTGGAATATTTTGATTTAGAATCATTCAATTTGCAACAAAACAAAAAAAAAACACCCAGTGAGGAGTAGTGAAATTTTTAGGAATTCAGTTACAAAAATATTTTTGAAAGAAATTTATATAATTTTTTGTTTTCGTACTATTTGCTGGATCTTCTTGAAAAAGGCAATATTTATTTTACATCACATAGGCGACTTATAAAAAATGATGATACTTTCAGCTTCAACCTACTCATATGTTAAAGTACATTGATTAGTCCTAAGTTGATATGATTTTTAGCGGTTTTTAAAGCATACGGAACCGAATCTTAGATTCTTAGTTAAGTTCTGGGCGTGTCCGTAACACCTTTTTACATTATTAGAGCACGAGTGAAATTTTATCTGAATTGTGTGTACATATATCTCCACGAAATGTATATAAATTTACAAAAAAAAAGGTGATTAAAAACTGCGAACACTATAAATTGTATCGAATATTTTAATTTGTAAATTGCAGCATGAGGAATTCATTATCTTGGAAATTTTTCATTTTTGCATGACTGGCTGATGCCAGGTAATACGCTTATGATACCGATTTAAAAATATGAGTTGTCTTTAATCAATATTGATAGTTTTAATAGGCAGGTATAGGTAGGATTAATTTTCTTTTCAAAAGCTCTGGTCTGTTTACCTCACAATTGTCAAATATTTCTCTTTAATTTCATAAAATGCATAATTTATTTATAATTTGGTTTTTACTTTGGATAATGGAGTTGGGATTATTTTTTAATCTTTTAAATTACCTACTGAGAGTCCATTGGATGAATATTAATTTACAAAAATATTATTCGCTTTTTTTTTGTAATTTCGCTTTTTTCTTGAAATTTCAGCACTTTAGGTTGAAAATTAAAGAAAATTGAATTTTCAACAGTTACTGTTAATTTTTAACAGCTATTGGAAATTCAAGACAATTAAAAATTTAATTTTCAACACTTGTTGAAAAAAAAAGAAAAGAAAATGCAACTGCTGAAAATTGTAGAAAATTGAAAAATTAATTTTTCTTCAGTTTGCATCAGTTGAAAATTCAAAATGCAATTTACCTTTTTTTTCAATAGTTAAATTTATAACGGTTAAAAATCCAGCTTGTTGAAAATTTAATTTTTTTGAATTTTAAGCAGTTTTGATAATTCGACTGCTGAAATTTGAAGAAAATTGAAAATTCAACTGCTGAAAATTCAGTTTTTAGTTTTATTTACTTTTCAACTGTTAAAAATGGTCAATTTTTCTCAATTTTCAACTGTTGAAAATTGAGCTATTGGTAATTGAAGAAAATTAAATTTTCAACACTGTTAAAAAAAAAGAAAATTGATCATTCAACTATTGAAAATTGTAGAAAATAGAAAATGCAATTGTTGTCAAATTAATTTTTCTTTAATTTTCTTCAGTTGAAAATTTAAAATCCAATTTTCCTCTATTTTCAATAGTTAAATTTACATCTGTTAAAAATTCAACTAGTTAAAAATTCAATTTTCTTCAATTTTAAATAGTCTTGATAATTCGACTGCTGAAATTTGAAGAAAATTTACATTTCAACTATTGAAAATTCAGTTTTAAATTTTCTTTAGTTTTCAAATGTTAAAAATGATCTTTTTCCTCAATTTACAACTGTTGAAAATTGAGCTAATGAAAATTGAAGAAAATTAAATTTTCATCACTGTTAAAAAAAAAGAAAATTGAAAAGTCAACTATTGAAAATTGTAGAAAATTAAAAATTCAACTGTTGCAAAATTCAGTTTTCAGTTTTATTTACTTTTTAACTTTTAAAAATGGTCAATTTTTCTCAATTTGAAACTGTTGAAAATTGAGCTATTGAAAATTGTAGAAAATAGAAAATTCAATTATAAAATTAATTTTTCTTTAATTTTCTTCAGTTGAAAGTTCAAAATCCAATTTTCCTCTATTTTCAATAGTTAAATTTACATCTGTTAAAAAATTCAACTAGTTAAAAATTCAATTTTCTTCAATTTTAAATAGTTTTGATAATTCGACTGCTGAAATTTGAAGAAAATTTACATTTCAACTGTTGAAAATTCAGTTTTCAATTTTCTTTAGTTTTCAAATGTTAAAAATGATCATTTTTCCTCAATTCACAACTGTTGAAAATTGAGCTAATGAAAATTGAAGAAAATTAAATTTTCATCACTGTTAAAAAAAAGAAAATTGAAAAGTCAACTATTGAAAATTGTAGAAAATTAAAAATTCAACTGTTGCAAAATTCAGTTTTCAGTTTTATTTACTTTTCAACTGTTAAAAATGGTCAATTTTTCTGAATTTGCAACTGTTGAAAATTGAACTATTGAAAATTGTAGAAAAGAGAAAATTCAATTGTTGTAAAATTAATTTTTCGTTAATTTTCTTCAGTTGAAAATTCAAAATCCAATTTTCCTCTATTTTCAATAGTTAAATTTACATCTTTTTAAAAATCAATTTTAAATAGTTTTGATAATTTGACTGCTGAAATTTGAAGAAAATTTACATTTCCACTGTTGAAAATTAAATTGTCAATTTTCTTCAATTTTCTACTGTTGAAATTTGAAGAAAGTTTAACTAAATTCAACTGCTGAGAATTGAAGAAAATTGTACATCCAATTTTCCCTTTTTTTTCAATTTTTCAGTGTTGAAGATTGAAGAAAATTCCAAATTTAACTGCTGAAAATTCAATTGTTGAAAATTTCAGAAAACTCCACCAAATTCAACAGCTGAAAATTGAAAAAAATTGAAAATTCAACTGTTGAAAATTAAATTGCCAATATTCTTAAATTTTTAACTGTTGAAATTTTTAAAAAATTCCGAATTCAACTGCTGAAAATATAAAATTTAACTGTTGAAAGTTCAAGAGAATTCAAATTTTGAAATTTGAAGAAAATTCCGAATTCAACTGTTGAAAATTCTAGAAAACTCAACTCCTGAAAATTGAAGAAAATTCGAAATACAGCTGCTGAAAATTGAAGAAAATTGAAAAATTCAACTATTTGAACATTCAATTTTCTTCAATTTTATAAAGTTTTGATCATTCAACTTCTGAAATTTAAAGAAAATTGAAAATTCAGTTATCAATTTTCTTTAGTTTTCAACTATTGAAAATTAAATTTCAAATTCTCTTCAATTTTCAACTGTTGAATTTTGAAGTTGGAAATTTTATTTTCTTCAATATTATACAGTTTTGATCATTCAATTTTCAACATTAAAAATTGTAAAGGTGATAATTTAACTTCTGAAAACTCAACTGTTAAAAATTCAGGAAAAAAGCAAATTTTTAAAATTAAAAATACGTATTAAACCCATTATATTTAGATAATTTTACAAGCGAATTTAGTCAATAAAAATTTCTTTTAGTAATCATCCAAAGGACTCAGTTTTAATTTATCAGATTAAAAAAAAAATCCCAACTCTGACCACATCCTTGTTAAAGTTAAATGCAGTATCAAGAATTTGAGAAACTTAAAACCAGAATTGTGACTTAATATATAGACAGTAACAGAAAATATTGGCAATTTAGTCTTTTAATTAGTCCTTAGTCTGAACGTGTTCTTTGCTAATGTGATAAAAAATGTCCTTGCCATAATTTCTGCATTGTTAGGTCCATAAAAATTAAGATTAACATCTTTTTTTTTACATTTCAATATTTTCAGTGATAAAAAAGGAACCAGAGCTTTTGTGTAGGAGAAATCTCCTTGCAGTGGATAATTCAACCTACAATAGATATTGGTTAATTAAAAATAGTATGTAAAAATTTAATTAAATTAAATAAATAGTTAAGACACGATACGTGTTAATAAATTTAATTAAAAGTTAATTATTTTACGTTTATTTTCGCTCTTAATTAGTGATTATCCACTGTAGATTGCATTATCCACTGTAGAAAGGTTTCCCCTAGTGGAAATATTACAAGGTTGTGAAATCACTTCATGTACTTTAAACATGATTTATAGCGAATCGAAGCCTCACATCGAAACTAAATCAAGTGCATTACTCAAAATTTAATAACCAGTAAAAAAATTAAAATATTTGCTTTATTTTGTTTTTGCTTTTCTTATGGTCTTGATTTTGATTAAAGGCAATTGTGCGAAAAATCAGATCTGCGAAAAAACTGTTTTTCTATTATTTTAAGAATCATAATAAACTTTTACTGATGGTATTTCAGATAAAAATATTATTTTTAATGGCAAAATTTTAAAACTTACAAAAAACTTATCAATTATTGTTATAGTAATTATTTTTTGAAAGTTTTGCATTTTTTTCATAGGAAATAACGTTTTTTCTTTCACTAGACATGAATGATAATATTTCAATTTTTAAAATGATAGAAAAATGTTTTCCATTATTAAATATTTTTTTGTAATAACAGGGTGTCGTTTAATGGAGAAAACTGAGAAAAAAGTACAAAGTTAGCAGTTTTTTAAATTATTGAAATTATTACAGATTTTTATTGTTAAAACTGGTGTATTGAAACTGTATAATAATTTAATTAAAAAATTTAATTTGAATGTCAATCATCAGAAAGCAGGTATTTAATCGGCACCCTGATTAACGTTTCAAATCTTTGTTCTTTGTGAGTGCTTAATTGATATGAATTTATTATAATAATTTTTCTTCAAGCAAAAATTTTCGTTGGCGTTTATAATATTTAAAGACGATTTAAATGATAATAATCCCAGGCATTTAGAAGGCAGGAGTAGAGTGATTAAAACCTTAATACTGCATAGAAATAAATAAATTATCCTCAGCTAGGTGCTTCTCATCGAATATGTAATCAAATATGCAATTTAAACAATCATCAATTGCATTATTAATTAGTTACTCGAAAGAAATTCGTCGCCCACAATTAAAAGAAAAAATAATTTCAAAATGTCAAATAAAATCTGCAATGTTGATGTTTTTATCACTTTATTCGGGCTATTGATCTGAATTATGAAGTCATATTTAAGAAAGTAGAAATAATTTCGTAATTTTTTTTTTAGGACTAAAGTAGTTTTTGAAAAATCTGCACACACACGTACACATACACACCTGATTGCATATTTGAGCGAAGAACTAGCGGTTCAACGTACCTCATTTTATTATCGACGCCGTTAGACTAAGTTTTGTAAAAATCACTGAATTCTAACGACTCATTAGAAAGTGTTAGAAATGATTTAAATGAAATATTGAGTGTAATGAGTAAGGAGTAATGAGTAATGAGTAATGAAGTTAGAGAACAATGTCCAAAACTGCATCAAAAGTTTCAGAGTGTATACTTAAGTAAAGCTTAGAAATTTGTTTAAATATAATAAATATATATATATATATGTATATACATATATAAACCTAATTATATATACTATGTATAAAAAGTATATAAATAATTTACATCGTTCGCAACTTAAATAAACAAGAATATCGATTTTAATCCCAAAGCGGTCCTTCGTAATTTTAATATGTGAACCTCCGTCAGGAAAGGGCCAGTTGTAAATTATAGGAATTTCTTAATTGTTTTTGTTTTTTAATTGTTTAGTAATAATTAGTACTCTGTGGTGTAGTGTAGTATTTATAATTGTTTTTAATGCACTTGAATTTTTTTGAATTTTTTGGACTCTTTTGATTTCCTTTGAATTCCATGACATTCTTTTTAAACTCTTTCAAATTCCTTTGAATTCTTTTGATTTCCTTGAAATCTCATTTTCCAGAATTCTCTGAATACCTGCATTTTTTGAATTCACCGAATTCTCTGTATACCCGAATCCTTAGAGTTATCGGAATTTCTTGAATTCTGTGGATTTAAGAATATTCAAGAAATTTCAGAATATTCAAAGAATTTCAGGAACTCAGAATATTCCAGGAATTCAGGACATTCCAGGAGTTCTAAAATTTTCAAGAATTCAGAAAATTCCGAATATTCAAGGATTTCAAAGCATGTAAGGAATTCAGAATATTCACAAAATCCAGAATATTCAAGAAATTCAAAAAGGAGGGGGAGAGTTCAAGAATTTCAGAAAATTCAAGGAATTCTGAGATTTTCAGGAAATCAGGGAATTCTGAATGTGTAAAGAATTGCAGGGATTTAGAATATTTAAGTGATTTCAGGGAGTTCATAAATTTATAAGAATGCCGAATATTCACGGAATTCGGGGATTCAAAATATTGAAGGATTTCAGGGAATTCAGAGAAATGAAAGATTTCAGTGAATTTATGAAATTCAGAATATTCGAGTATTTCAGAAAATTCAAAGATTCAAATATATCAGGAAATTCAGAGAATTTACTAAAAATGAAAATGAAATTATCTGAATTTCTCGAATTCTTTGAATTCTTGAATATGTCAGAATTCCTTGAATGCTCTTATTCCCCGCAATTCCTTGAATATTCTGAATGTTTGAAATTCCCGAAATTCTCTGAACTCCTTCGACAATTTCCTGAATTTCTTGAATTCCCAATATGCTCTGGCATCCCTGAAATTGGTTGAATTTCCTAAATTTCTGAAAATCTCTGAATTCGTTGAATTCTCACAATGCCTTGAATTCTCTGTATTCCTTGATTTTTCTGAATTTTTTGAATTTTCTCAATTATTGGAATTTCATTAAATCTCTGGATTCTCTAAATTCATTGAATTCCTTGAATTATCTGAATTCCAAAATTTCATTGAATTTCTTAAATTATCTGAATTCACAACATTCCTTAAATTTCTTGAATTCTGCGAATTCCTTTAATTCTCTCTGGATTCTTTAAATTAATTCAATTCTTTGAATTATCTGATCTCATTGAATTATCTGAATTCCTTGAATTATCTACATTTTTATTTATCTGAATTCTTTGAATTATCTGATTTCTTTTAATTATCTGAATTATTTTAATTAATTGAATTCTCTGATTTCCTTGAATTATCTATATTCCTTGAATTCATTCAATTTCTTGAATTATCTGAATTTCCCGAATTCTGCGAATTCTCTGATTTTCTTGAATTATCTGCATTCCCAGAATTCATTCAAATCATTAAATTATCTGAATTTTCGAAATTCATTGAATTTCTCAAGTTATCTGAATTCCCCAAATTCATTGAATTCCTGGAATTGTCTGAATTCACTAAATTCATTAAATTTCTTGAATTGGGCGAAAGTTCATTAAATTCTTTGAATCGTCTTAATTCTTTGAATTTTCTTAATTCTTCTATTTATTTGAATTTCTTAAATTATTTGAATTCCTGGAATTATCTGAATTTCTTAAATTATTGAATTCCCGAAATTCATTTAATTCTTAGAATTATCTGAATTCACTAAATTCTTTAAATTCTTCGAATTATCTGAATTTCTTGAATTATTGAATTACCGAAATTCATTTAATTCTTAGAATTATCTGAATTCCAGAAATTCATTGAATTTTTGGAATTATCTGCATTCCCTAAATTCATTAAATTTCTTGAATTCTCTGAATTTCCTAAATTTATTAAATTCTTTGAATTATCGGAATTCCTTGAATTATC
>CAKNXH010061287.1:74726-85733 GCA_932178445.1 Andricus quercusramuli
ATTTCTTCGAATTATCTGTATTCCTTGAATTCATTCAATTCTTTGAACTATCTGAATTCACTAAATTCATTAAATTCTTTGAATCTTCTTGATTCTTTGAATTTTTTTAATTCTTCGAATTGTCTGAATTTCTTAAATTATTGAATTCCCGAAATTCATTTAATTCTTAGAATTATCTAAATTCCAGAAATTCATTGAATTTTTGGAATTATCTGAATTCCCTGAATTCATTAAATTCCTTAAATTGTTTGAATTCTCTGAATTTCCTAAATTTATTAAATTCCTTAAATTATCTAAATTCCCTGAATTCATTAAATTTCTTGGATTCTCTGAATTCCCTAAATGTATTAAATTCTTTGAATTATCTGAATTCACTAAATTCATTAAATTCTTTGAATCGTCTTGATTCTTTGAATTTTTTTAATTCTTCGAATTGTCTGAATTTCTTAAATTATTGAATTCCCGAAATTCATTAAATTCTTAGAATTATCTGAATTCCAGAAATTCATTCAATTTGTCAAATTATCTGAATTCCCTGAATTCATTGGATTCTCTGACTTCCTTGAATTATCTGTATTCCTTAAATTCGTTAAATTTCTTGAATTTTCTGAATTCTTTGAATGATTCGAATTCTTTGAATTATTTAAATTACCTAAATTCATTAAATTCCTTGAATTATCTGAATTATTTTAATTATCTGATTTCTCTGTATTATGTGAATTCCTTGAATTATCTGAATTTCCTAAATTCATTTAATTCTCTGATTTCCTTGAATTATCTGAATTCTTTTAATTATCGGAATTTTTTTAATTAACTGAATTCTTTTAATTATCTGTTTTCTTTGAATTATGTGAATTCCTTGAATTGTCTGAATTTCTAGAATTCCTTGAATTCTCTGATTTTCTTGAATTATCTGTATTCCCTGAATTCATTCAATTCCTTGAAGTAACTGAATTCCCGAAATTCATTAAATTCCTTGAAATATTTTAATAATTCTTATATCCTTGGAATTATCTTCATTCTTTGAATTATCTGAATTCCCGAAATTCATTGAATTCCTTGAAAATTTTGAATTCTGCAAATTCTCTGATTTCCTTCAATTATCTGAATTTCCGAAATTCATTTAATTTCTTGTATTATCTGAATTTCCTATATGCATTAAATTCCTTATATTTTTCGAGTTCCTTGAATTATCTGTATTCCCTAAATTCATTAAATTCTTCGAATGATCTGAATTCCCTAAATTCATTAAATTCCTTGAAATATCTTAATTCTTTGCATTTATTAAATTCCTTGAATTACCCTAATTCTTTGAATTACTTATTTCTTTGAATTTTCTTATTTCTTCGAATTACCTTATTTTTTTGAACTATCTGAATTCCCGAAATTGATTGGATTACTTGAATTATGTGAATTTCTAAAATTCTTTGAATTTCTTGAATTCTGAGAATTCTCTAATTTCCTTGAATTATCTGTAATCCCGAAATTAATTGAATTCCTTGAATTCTACAAATTCTTTAAATTCCATGAATAATTTCATTGAATTTTTTCAATTTATTTAATTCAATTCCTTGAATTTTGTAAATTACTCTAATTCTACGAACGTTTTGAATTTCGCGAATTTAAGGAACTTCCGGTTGCTTCCACTTGAATTTTGAAGAAGAAAAAAACTTGACAATTGGGTCCTTTTCTGGCGGATATCCACATGTAAACTACGATACCTCTGTGAATATAATTGTAAATAGTGTGTGAGTTAGGGTGTATCATAAGAAGACAGAGATCTAATTAATACCTATATTTTGTAAATTATGGTCGATAGATGCGAAGGCAGGTAGACTATCTTATCTACGAATAGACTGAAACTACTATTTATAAGTATTTATGCATCGTACCGAAAATCTGGTCAAGTACTTCGTCGAAAGTGAATTTTCAAACAGCTGGATGCAAAAACAACTTGATTTTACTTAATTTTCAATACCTGAAATAGCTGGAAAAGAATCGAGAAAATATTTCAGATTTATTTTAATATCTTTTAATTTTCAGGGCTTGAATTTGAACATTTTCATTTTTAAATCTCCAGATTTTTCATTCAGATCGTTCATAATTTGAACATTCAAATTGATCAGTTTTGAATTTGGAAATTTCAAACAGAAAAATAATTGAAACTGTTCAATTTGAATTATATTTCTGTTTGAAGACCTAGAAATATAAATTGTTAAAAATCGAGGGCTTCTATAGAATTATGCAATTTTAATTGTTCTTTATTTAGAAATTTTTTTATTTTGAAATATTTAAATTTTTACAGTATTTATCGGTTGAGTTTAAAATTGTTCAATTTTGAATTTTGAATTTTCAATTTTAAACGCTTTGATTTCAGAATTGCATTGGTCTGTTAGGTTGAGGGTTCTTTTTGAATTCTTCATATTTAAATGCTAAATTTTTCATTTTTAATTGTTTGAATTTGAAAATTTCAAACGGAAAAATAATTCAGATTGTTCAATTTGTTTTATTTTTCTGTTTGAAGACCTCGCAATTTTTTTTTTAATTTTGAAGGCTTTCAATATGGAATTGTGCTATTTCAATTGTTCATTTTTTAATTTCCTTATTTTGTTTAATTATAAATTTTAAACACTCCAAATTTATAATTGCAGTAGATCCGTTTGTAAATTTTCTAATTTCGATTTTTTTGATTTGTACAGTATGGATCGTTCGAGTTTGAAATTCTTCAATTTTCTAAGTGTAATTTTTAGTTATTTTGAAATTTTTCAATTTGAATTATTTTTCTCTTTGGAGACCTCGAAATAAAAATTGTGCCATTTTAATTATTCTTCATTTCCAAATTTTATAATTTTGAAATTTTTTAATTTGTGGAATGTAGATCGTTTCAGTTTTTTTTTTTTACTTTTTAAATTCAAATCGTTCATAATTTGTAAATTAATTATTTTGAAATTGTTCAATTTCAATAATTTTTGGTTTGAAGACGTCGAAATAAAAATTGTGCCATTTTAATTGTTCTTCATTTGCAAATTTGTTAATTTGTGGAATTTAGATCGTTTCAGTTTGAAATTGTTTACTTTTGAAAGTTTAATTTTCAAGGCTTGAATTTGAAAATTTTAATGTTTTAATCTCAACATTTTTATTGTTATAATTCAAATCGTTCTTAAGTTGTAAATTAATTATTTTGTTAATTAAATGAACTAATAATTACAAAAGTTTGTTAATTAAATCTCATCATTTTTAATTTTTTAATTCAAATCGTTCATAATTTGTATAGTAATTCTTTTGAAATTGTTCAATTCGAATAATTTTTCTGTTCAAAGACCTCAAAATAAAAATTGTGCCATTTTAATTGTTCTTCGTTTACAAATTTTTGAATTTGTACAATATAGATTATTAGAGTTCGAAATTTTTTAATTTAAAAGTTAATTTTTAAGGCTTGAATTAAAAAAAATGGTAATATATAAATCTATTTAAATTTTTTAATTACCATTTTTCATAATTTCAAAATGAAGTATTTTGAAATTGTTCCATTTGAATTATTTTTCTCTTCAAAGACTTGGAAATAAAAATTGTGCAATTTTAATTGATCTTCATTTTGAAATTTTGAAATTTTCTATTTTAAATTTTTAATTTTAATATTTTTCAATTTGTAGAATATGGATCGTTTGAATTCGAAATGGTTTAATTTTGAAAGTTTAATTTTCAAGGCTTAAATTTAAAACATTCAATTTTTCAATCTCAACATTTTTAGTTTTTCAATTCAAATCTTTAAAAATTTGAAAATGAATTATTTTTAAATTGTTCAATTAGAATTATTTGAAAGCTTCGAATTTAAAAAACATGAATCGTTTGAATTTGAAATTGTGCAATTTTGAAAATTTAAGTTTCAAGGCTAAAATTTAAAAAATGGTAATACTTAAATCTATTTAAATTTTGTAATTAAAATCATTCATAATTTGAAAAATAATTTGAAAAACTAAAAATGAAGTATTTTGAAATTGTTCCATTTGAAATATTTTTCTTTTCAAAAACTTTGAAATAAAAATGGTGCAATTTTAATTGTTTTTCATTTTGAAATTTTTTAATTTGTAGAATATGGATCGTTTGAATTTGAAATGATTTGATTTTGAAAGTTCAATTTTCAAGGCTTGATTTCAAAACTTTTAGTTTTTCAATCTCAACATTTTTAATTTTTAAATTCAAATCGCTCATAATTTGTAAATGAATTATTTTGGAAATGTTCAATTTTAATTATTTTTCCGTTTAAAGACCTCGAAATAAAAATTGTGCCATTTTAATTGTTCTTAATCGTTCAATTTTGTAAGTTTAAGTTGCAAAGCTTAAATTACAAAATTTTATTTTTTAAATCTTTACCTTTTAAATTGTTCGATTTTAATTATTTTTCTTTTCAAAGTCCTCGAAATGAAAATTGTGCAATTTTAATTATTCATTTGGAATTTTTCTAATTTTGAAATTTTTCAATTTGTAGAATATGAATCGTTTGAAATTGTTTAATTTTGAAAGTTTTAGTATGAAGGCTTGAATTTGACAAATTTTAAGTTTTAAATCTCAACCTTTTCAATTTTTTAATTTATATCGTTCATAATTTGAAAATGAAGTATTTTGAAATTGTTCCATTTGAATTATTTTTCTTTTCAAATACCTTGAAATAAAAATTGTGCAATTTTAATTGATCTTCATTTTGAAATTTTGAAATTTTCTGATTTTAATATTTCTTAATTTGTAGAACATGGATCGTTTGAATTCGAAATGGTTTAATTTTGAAAGTTTAATTTTCAAGGCTTAAATTTAAAACATTCAATTTTTCAATCTCAACATTTTTAGTTTTTTAATTCAAATCTTTCAAAATTTAAAAATGAATTTTTTTTAAATTAGAATTTTTTTCTGTTTAAAGTCCTCGAAATAAAAATTGTTAAATTTTAAAGGCTTCTACTTTGGCATTATACAATTTTAATTTTTCTTCATTTGGATAATTATGAAAGCTTAGAATTTAAAAAACATGAATCGTTTGAATTTGAAATTGTGCAATTTTGAAAATTTAAGTTTCAAGGCTAAAATTTAAAAAATTGTAATATTTAAATTTATTTAAATTTTTTAATTAAAATCGTTCATGATTTGAAAATGAAGTATTTTGAAATTGTTCCATTTGAATTATTTTTCTTTTCAAAGTCCTCGAAATAAAAATTGTGCAATTTTAATTGTTATTCATTTTGATATTTTCTAATTTTGATATTTTTGAACTTGTAGAACATGGATCGTTTGAATTTGAAATGATTTAATTTTGAAAGTTCAATTTTCAAGGCTTGGATTTAAAACTTTTAGTTTTTCAATCTCAACCTTTTTAACTTTTAAATTCAAATCGCTCATAATTTGTAACTTAATTATTTTGGAATTGTTCAATTTTAATTATTTTTCCGTTTGAAGACCTCGAAATCAAAATTATGCCATTTTAATTGTTCGTGATTGTTCAATTTTGTAAGTTTAAGTTGCAAGGCTTAAATTACAAAATTTTAATTTTTAAATCTTTACCTTTTAAATTGTTCGATTTGAATTATTTTTCTTTTCAAAGTGCTTGAAATAAAAATTGTGCAATTTTAATTATTCATTTGGAATTTTTCTAATTTTGAAATTTTGACAAATTTTAAGTTTTAAATCTCAACCTTTTTAATTTTTTAATTAAAATCGTTCATAATTTGAAAATAAATTATTTTTAAATTGTTCGATTAGAATTATTTTTCTGTTTAATGTCCTCGAAATCGAAATTGTTAAATTTTTTTACTATGGAATTGTAAAATTTTAATTAAAAATTTGGATTCTTTTTTAAATACTTCAAATGATAAAGTGAGTTTTGAAAGTTTAGATTTATGAATTTAAATAATCGTAAAAAATCTTTGATGACCGAGAAATGACGGTGAATTTTCTTCTATTGATCCTGATTTTTTTTCCAAGTTAATTCAGGAATTGCAAATTAAGTAAATTTAAGTTGTTCTTGCATCCAGGCTTTTAATTTGTTACATAACAGATTCTAATTCTGATTTGAATAACAAAAAAAAGTGACAATTCTCATTTGTAGATAAACATCTAACATTTAAGGTTCCTCCACTATTGTGTCAACATTTGCGGTTTCAAGTTGATAATACCTAGGGTGTTTTAAATATGATTGAGTACTTTTTATTTTACAACATTGGCCTGGAAGTCGAGTTTTTATTTATTTTACAGACTTATTCTGGGTCGCTAACAATTTCTTTTAATCGAATTCGTCTCCTTGAAATATATTCGTAATTTTTCAGTTGAAGCTGTTTAATCTTTAATAGCTGTGATTTGTTATTCGAATATTGTAGCGAATAAAAGACTCATTTTGTAGTCTTCCTCTATGCACGTTTTCTCACTAAAGTGTTTTTTGCTTTAGCAAATTTGCAGATTCATAAAAAAACGATCAACTCTGAGAGTTGCGGTCCGAGTAGGAACAGAAAACGATATTTATTGGTTATACAATCTTGTCGTTTAGTGCAGTCTTTCAAAATCAATGTCGAGGAAATTGTTGAATAACACAGGTGATATGTTTTTAATAATTATGCCACTGTGATAAAAAAAAATTTAATCTTTGGTTTAGCAAGTAAAATATATTTTAGTTCTAGCTTATTTCAAATTCTGTTTATTTGAGGATTTCTGTTATTAAAAGTAAATTGCGTAAATAGTTCTTTATTTTTTAAATCTATTTCGAAGATATTTTAAAGTGAGTTTAAAATTTGACATAATTTCTGTGTTATTCTGCGATGATACTAGTTTGTAATTTCGATCATTGTTCCAATACATTTTTATTTATTTTATACATCATTCATTTTTTGTCATAGTAAACGCAGATGGCAGTGTCTTTTGAATAAAGAAATCGATTTTTTTTTCAAAGGAAGGATCTTTTTATTTTTAGACTTGGGGAGACTAGCCAAGAGTGGATAATGAACCTGCAGTAAATAATGATTAATTAAAAATACAAATGTACGTAAAATAATTAAATTAATAGTTAAGACACTTAATAAATCAAAATTAGAATTAATTTTACGTATATTTGTTCTTTTAATTATTCATTATTTACTGTAGGTTGATTATCCACTGTAGGGTGGTCTCCCCTTTATACAAAATATCGAGAATTTTTTTTTTTTTAATATAATTTTATCATCTCGTTTCTGGGGCCATCTGCTTTTTACTATTTTCAACTATTCGTATATTGTATTATGAATTCGTGTGTGTCTGTAATCGAAAATGAAATTCTTTTTTAAGAAAAGAAACACATACACAGTGAACTCGCATTTTGACCCGATCAAAGTCGGGTTAATCAACACGTTTTTACAAGTTGAATATTTTATTCACAGCGTATAAAATAATCAAATCTCTTATTTCAGAATGAAAAGCAATAAACTATTTTTGATACAAAAAATGTCTTGTTATTTTAAAACCTCATTTAGTTAAGTTTTAGATTTAAGTACTTTTTACCAAGGAAACCAATTTTTTAATTTGGATGATGCTGTATGGAAGAGAAAAAATGAAAATGCATGAAATCTTATGATAATTTGAAAAGGCCACCATCTCACCTGCCCGAAAATATTGTCAACCAATAAAATCGGCATTTGTTAATAATTAATTGCTCGTTGGGACTGTGTGGAACTGCTTGTCGACATTATTTACAAGTAATTTATTACAACATTTTTGAAAATCGAAAATGGCCAGTGCTGAAATGTTTGCAATTTTCGATTTTGAGAATTTAAACAAATTTTCCTATAGATACGATAATTATGGTAATTTGGTATTAAATTCTTATAAAAAATTAAAATTATAAAAATATCTTTTTTGAGAGTTTTCTAAAAATGAGAAAAAATGACAATTTTAAAGATTTGGTTAATTTTTATTAGATAACATTTAATGAAATAAAAAATTTAGAAATAAAAATTGACTGAATCTTCAAAAATGTAATTTTTACTCGTTTTCATAAAATTCTAACTCAAACAAAAGTTATATTTTTTTAATTTAAATTTTTTATTAGCATTTGAGACCCAAAACTATGTAAACAAATCACCATAATTTTCGTACGCATAGAGATTTTTTTTCAAATCTCAAAATTCAAAAGGTTTGTCTTCCTAGTAATAGCGTAGGATAATTTTGTTTTCCATAAGTCACCAAGGATTTTTATTTGTATTAAAACGTAGCAAATCTTCAGCAATTGTAAATTAAATTTATTTTTTTATTTTTTATCTTTATAACGATTTATAAAATCGACGAAAATTTACCAAATGTTAATTTCTGTGAATTTCAAAGGAGACTTTTCATAAAAAAAATGTTATGAATTGAAATGTTTATTTAATTAATTCTCATGTAAAATTATGTAAATATAACATTTTTTAATTTTGTTTTTAATAAAAAATTCGATTTTTTCTTGAATTTTCAACTGTTAAAAATGGAAGAAAATTTAATTTTTACAGTTGAATTTTCTGTAGTTGATTTTTCAACAGATAAATATTCAACTGTTGGAAATTGGATTTTCTGCAATTGAATTTCCAGCAGTTAAAAAATAGTATAAGCTCGTATAAAAGTTTATAATTTAAAAAAATTGTATTTTTAAGTTTTGATAATTGAAAATAGAATTTTTAACTATTTAAAATTGAATATACAAGTATTGCAAATTTTATTTTCAATTTTCTTCAACTTTTAACATTTAAATTTTCAAGAAAATTTAAAAAAAAATTAAACATTTAATTTTCAATAGTTGAAAAGTAAACTATTGAAAATTTAATTTTCAACTATTGAAAATTAAATTCTTAATTTTCTTCAGTTTTCGATGGTTAAATTTTCAACATTTAAAAGCTGAATGGTTGAAAATTAAATTTTCTTCAATTTTCTACAGATGGAAGTTAAACGGTGGAAAATTGAGGAAAATTGACAATTGAATTTTCAACCGTTAAAAATTGATATAGTAAAATTCATATTCATATAGTAAAAAAAAACCTGTTAAAAATGGAAGAAAAATGAATTTTCAATTCTTTAAAATTCAACAGTTGTATTTTTATGTTTTGAAAATTCAATTGTTGAAATTGAAGAAAATTGAAATTTGAATGTTCAAAAAATTGAACAGTTGTATTTTTAAGTTTTGAAAATTCAATTGTTGAAATTAAAAATTGAATTTTCAACTATTGAAAATTTTATTTTTATGTTTCTTCAACGTCTAACATTTGAATTTATAAGAGTTGAAAATTCAATTTTTTCTAAATTTGCAACCGTTAAAAATTCGCCTGTTGAAAACCGAAGAAAATTAAACATTTATTTCAACAGTTGAAAATTAGACTATTGAAAATTTAATTTTTAAATTACATCAGTTTGAAATTAAATTTTTTTCAATTTTCAAAAAATTGAAATTTTAATTTTCAACGGTTATGATTTATCTGTTGAATGGATGTATTGAAGAAAATTGAATGTAAATTGACGAAAATTGAATTTTCTACTGTCCAATTTTTAACTGCTGAAAATTCAACTTTTTAAAATTCGGCTCTTGAAAACTGAAGCAAATTAAAAATTAAATTTTCAGCAACTGAAAAATAAAATTTTAATTTTCTTTCATTTTCAGTAGTTTGAAAATTAACCTTTGAATTTTCTACAGTTAAGATTTAACTGTTGAATGTATTGTTGAAAATTGAATTTTCAACCATCCAATTTTTAACAGCTGAAAATTTAGCTCTTGAAAATTGAAAAAAATTGAAAATGTAAATTTTCACCTGTTGAATTTTTAACAACTGAAAATTAAATTTTCAATTTTGAATAGTTAAAAATTGCAGTTTTAAGGTTGCAAATTGAATTTTCAACCGTCCATTTTATAATGCTGAAAATTCAATTCTTGAAAATTGAAGCAAATTATAATTTAAATTTTCAACTGAAAATGAAAATGTCAATTTTCTTCAATTTTCGATAGTTAAAAATTGACTTTTCAGCTGTCCAATTTTTAACTGCTAAAAATTTACCTCTTGAGAATTGAAAACAAAATTTTTAAAATAAATTTTCAACTATTGAATTTTTAACAACTGAAAATTGAATTTTCCTTTTTCAATATTTGAAAATTGAATTTTCAACTATCCAATTTTTAATTGCTGTAAATTCAACTATGTAAAATTGAGCTCTTGATAATTGAAAAAAATTGAAAATGTAAAATTAAACCTGTTGAATTTTTAACAACTAAAAATTAAATTTTCAATTTTGAATAGTTAAAAATTGACTTTTCAGCTTTCCAATTTTTAACAGCTCAAAATTCAACTATTGAAAATTCAGTTCTTGAAAATTGAAAAAAATTGAAAATGGAAATTTTCACCTGTTGAATTTTTAACAACTGAAAATTAAATTTTCAATTTTGAATAGTTAAAAATGGAATTTTTAAGGTTGAAAGTTGAATTTTAAACCATCCATTTTTTAACTGCTGAAAATTCAACTTTTGAAAATTCAATTCTTGAAAATTGAAGCAAATTGTAATTTACATTTTCAACTGAAAATTAAAATGTAAATTGTCTTCAATTTTCGATAGTTGAAAATTGACTTTTCAGCTTTCCAATTTTTAACTGCTGAAAATTTACCTCTTGAGAATTGAAAAAAAATGTTTAATAAATTTTAAACTATTGAATTTTTAACAACTGAAAATTAAATTTTCCTTTTTCAATATTTAAAAATTGAATTTTTAGCTATCCAATTTTTAATTGCTGAAAATTCAACTATTAGTAAAATTGAGCTCTTGATAATTGAAAAAAATTGAAAATGTAAATTTTCACCTGTTGAATTTTTAACAACTGAAAATTAAGTTTTCAATTTTGAATAGTTAAAAATTGCATTTTTAAGGTTGCAAATTGAATTTTCAACCCTCTAGTTTTTAAGTGCTGAAAATTAATCTTTTGAAAATTCAATTCTTGAAAATTGAAGCAAATTATAATTTAAATTTTCAACTGAAAATTAAAATGT
>CAKNXH010061288.1:1447-17341 GCA_932178445.1 Andricus quercusramuli
CTCAAAACCAATTTCTGGTAGAATATATATATATATATATATATATAATTTTTTCTAACAAAATTGTGAAATTAGTCAAATCTGCAGTTAAAAATAATTTTTTTGGTAAATTTTCCGAAAAATACTACAAATTTCTATTTTCATGTTGTGGTTCGTATATTCAAAACTGGGCTAATAAAAATCTGCTATAAGCGTTTTCTCAGACAAATCAACTTTTTAGCTCAGCCTTATAATACCATAACTGTTTTTATCATGCATATTAACAAATTAAGTAAATAAAATAATTGTAATACATATGTAATTAAATAGAATAATCAAATTATATGAATACGAGAAAAGTACATAAGTCGTCAGGAAGTAAGCGAATCAAAAGAGGGCCTCGATGTCCAATGGGATTCAAAAGAGGACGTGGAGGGCTAAGCAGGACTGAAGGAGGCCTTAAATGGAATCATGCAGGGCTAAAGTAGGGCCAAAATTTCGACACGGGGATCGGCACACAATGGTGGCCCTCATCAGTGCATTTTTTTTAAATCTGTGAAAAGTACATAATATCTTGTAGGTACGCACTTTTACAATTGGAAGTGTTATTCATTGTTTGAAATCTCAGTTGTGGAATTATGAAAATTGTTTAATTTAAAATTTTTATTTTTATTTAATTCTATTAAAAACTAATGCTAAATATTGCAGTATTATTAAAAGATGGTTTTATTTCAACGAAGTACAATTGATGAAAAAACAATGACAATGTAGTATAAATATGAATATATATATATATATATATATATATATATATCCCACAAATCTTTACAATTGACTGAATACATTGCAATCAAACAATAAATTTAAAAAAACCTTTTTCTCCAGTGGCTTATTATTAATATTTTAAAACATGTTATTGTTGTATATGAAATGTTTGTTTAGTAATTTCTAAAAAAAATGCTGAAAAGCCGTTAAGGGTCGTAGAGTGAGTGAATTTTTGGTCGGAAAGGGTGCTCTTTCTACTTTCCCACAATCATGAATAATTAATGCGAAGACAAGATCAGAAAGGTCTTTGGCATTTGGGAAATCTGAGAGTGCATATCCTGTGCTGGAAGCTAGCATCTGTAGTCTAAACATATATATTTGTAAAATAAGTTATGACGTTTCGAGGCTGCAAAAATTAATCTCTCAGGATCATCGTTAATCCACTAAAAGACTAAAAAGTGAAAATGACTGACTCCCTGCTTAATTACTCTCACAGGACTCGACTCGATTCTCGACTTCTGGATTCTTGAACCCCGAACGTGGTGGTGGTCATCAGGGCAAAATTGGAAAAATGTGGGAAAAATCGTTGGAAACCTCGGAGACCTGTCATCAGAAAAGTGCTCCAGACTTCTCGAGGAGGAATCGGGACTGGGGCAAAAAAAATTGTGAAACCAGCTGCCGCACACGCGTCTCACTCACACCCTCAAACCCTCAAACATTCACACATTCTAACATAATCCTATAATATATTCAAAATACACACTACACTTGTTCCCATACTAAGATATCGAAATAAATTCTCACATAGTCACTCTGTCTCTCGATCTAGGCTAGGGGAATCCACCCCAGAGTGGATAGAAAAAAATTTACATTTTCAATTGACTATTTACAAGTGAGGGGCCGTACTTAAATTTGAAGTGATTTTAGAGGATTTTAATTATTTTAGGGCGTTTTAAAAGATTCCAGAGAATTTTCAATTGATTTTGAATATTTAAAGGGCTTTAAAGGGTTTTAAATATTTAGGGTTATTCCAAGGCTTTTCAAGAGGAGTAACACCCGTTCCTACACAAATTTATTATACACAAAATATATTGTACACAACATATACTGATCATATTTTTCCTACACAGAATATTTCCCACACAGAATTTAATATTGTTTAATACTTTTATTTTTTTCCTACACAAAATATTTCCTGCACATAATATTTCCTACACAGAATTTAATACCGTTATTTTTTTCCTACACAACATATTTTCTACGCAGAATATAGCCTACACAGAAATAAATAGTAATTATTTCATTCTGAAAATATTTTTCAAATGTTGCACAAAAAATTATTCTGTTCAATATTTTTCCTACACAAAATATTTTCTACACAGAACATGTATGTTCTACACAAAATTGAATAGTAATATTTTATTATGAATAGATAGAACCCTGCTTTAAAAAAATTATACATAATGTGTGAAGCTAGAATTTTCTTCACCTTTCCTATTAAAAAGGGCCAGTGAATGATGATTAATTGTTTAAATAATTGCAAACTGTCTTTCACACAAAATATCACTCTTATCATTCATTAAATGGGTTATCGATTCCAGGAAGCAGTAACTGCTGAAGATTTACAGGGAGAAAAAATTGCTTTAACAAATGCAAATTGTTTAAATAATGGCCAAATATCGTTGAAAAAATTTATTATTTCCAACATTCGTTAATTGTGTAATTATTTCCAAGAAATAGTAGCTTTTATGATTGAAAAGGAAGCAACTGTTTAAACAATGTTAATTATTTAAATAATTACAAAATGTGTTAAAGAAGAAACATTGCTCATTCTTTAAATTTATCAAATGCATCATCAATTCAGAAAAATAAAAACTTTTCACGTTTTACGGGGGAAAAAAATTGTTTAAACAAATAGTAATTGTTTAAACAACTTAAAATTAGTTATAAAATACTTGGAAACTTGTCGTGCACAATACACAGGGATTGAGGGGTGTTTTGAGTAGAAAAATGTTCACACTCAATATTTTTGTATTGGATATCCTGTGTTGAATATCATCCCTCAAAATATTTGTCATATGGCAGCAACAATATTTAAAGTAAAATTATAATCTTATTATTTTGTGTAGGGTCTGCTTTGTGCTAGAAAATACTGTTTTAAATATGTTTTGTAGAATATATTTTGTGTAGGAAAAATATTGGACATAATATTTTTGTGTACAATATTTTGACAATATCTTCATAATAAAATATGAATTACTATTTTTTTCCGTGTAAGAAATATTACGTGTAGAAAATATTTTGTGTAGGAAAAATATTGTGTAGGAAAAATATAACAGTTTAAACTCTGTGTAGGAAATATTTTGTGTAGGAAAAATATTATCAGTATACGTTGTGTACAAAATATTTTGTGTAGAATAAGTTTGTGTAGGAACAGCGTTTTCCCTTTCAAGAGATCGAAAAAATATTAGGGGCTTCCCAAGGATTTGAAAATTTTAGGATATTTTAAAAAAATCCAAAGAATTTTCAATCGATTGCAATAATTTCAAGGGTTTTCAAAGGATTTTGAATATTCAAGGGTATTTTGCAAGATTCCAAGGCAAAGAGATCAAAGAGATTAAGAGATCAACAAAAAATTTAGGGTCTTTCCAAGGATTTGAAAAATTTTAAGATGTTTTAAAAAATTCCAAAAGTTTTTCAATCTATTGCAATAATTTTAAGAAATTTCCAAGGATTTAAATCATTTTAGGATGCTTTCAAAAATTCCAAAGATTTTTCAATCGATTTCGAAAATTTGAAGGTTTTTCAACGATTTTGAATATTTAGGAGTATTTTGCAAGATGCCAAGGCATCTTTAAGAGATCGAAAAAATTGTAGGGGCTTTCCAAGAATTTGATAGATTTTAAGATATTAAAAAAAAATCCAATTTTCAATCGATTGCAATAATTTTAAGGGATCTGAAAGGATTTCCATTATTTTTGATATTTTAACAAATTCTAAAGAATTTTTATTTGACTTTAATAATTTGAAGGGATTTGAAAGGATTTCAAATATTTTAGGGTATTTTTAAATATTCAAAGGTATTTTCGAGGGATTAGAAAAATGTCAAGGGATTTCCAAGCATTTCAAAGATTTTAGGATGTTTTGAAAAATTCCAAAGAATTTTCAATCGATTTCAATAATTTGAAGAGATTTTAAAGGATTTAAAATATTTCAGGATGTTTAAAAAAATTCCAATGGATTTTAATAATTTTAGAATGTTTTAACAAATTCTAGAGAATTTTAAATCGATTTCAATAAGGCATCTTTAAGAGATCAAACAAATTTTAGGGGCCTGCCAAAGATTTGAAAGATTTTAGGATATTTTTAAAAAATCCAAAGAATTTTCAATCGATTGCAATAATTTCAAGGGATTTGCAAGGATTTTAATAATTTTAGGATGCTTTAAAAAATTCTGGAAAATTTTTTATTGATTTTGAAAATTTGAAGGGATCTCAAAGGATTTCAAATATTTCAGGGGATTTCGAAAGATTCAGGGCATCTTTAGGAGATGAAAAAAATCTAAGGCCTTTCCAAGGATTTTACAGATTTTAAGATATTTAAAAAAAAAATCCAAAGAATTTTCAATTGATTGCAATAGTTTCAAGGGATTTGCAAGAATTTTAATGATTTTAGGATGTTTCAGGGAATTCTAAAGAATTCTTTATTGACTTTAATCATTTGAAGGAATTTGGAAGGATTTGAAATATTTTAGTATATTTTGAAATATTCCAAGACATTTTCGAGGGATTGAAAAAATGTCGAAGGATTTCCAAGGATTTTAATGATTTTATTATGTTTAAAAAAATTCCAAAGAATTTTCACTTTATTTTAATATTTTAAAGGGATTTCAAAAGATTTTAAATATTTTAGGGGATTTTAAAAGATTCCAAAGCATCTTTGAGAGATTAAAAAAATTTCAAGGGCATTTGCAATCGATTTCAACCATTTTGAAGGGTTTTTCAAGGATTTTGAATATTTAGGGGAATTTTCAAGATTCCGAGGCATCTTCAAGAGATCAACAAAATTTTAGGGGCTTTCCAGGGATTTGAAAGATTTTAGTTTGAATATTTTAGGGTATTTTGAAAGATTCCAAGGCAATTTTCGAGGGATTAAAAATTTTTTCATGCGATTTCAAAGGACTTTGATGATTTCAGGATGTTTTAACAAATTCCAAAGAATTTTCAATCGATTTGAATAATTTGAACAGATTTAAAGCATTTTAAATATTTTAGGGGCTTTCCAAGGATTTTAATGATTTTAGAATATTCTACAAAAAAATCTAAAGAATTTGCAATCGATTTCAAAAAATTGAAGGGTTGCCAAAGAATTTAAAAAAATATTTTGGGGTATTTTGCAAGATTCCAAGGAATTTTGAAGAGATCAAAAAATTCAATGAGCTTTCTAAGGATTTTAAAGATTTTGAGATATTTTTAAAAAAGCCCAAGAATTTTCAGGCGATTGCAATAATCTCAAGGAACTTTCTAATGATTTCGAGAATTTTTTTAAATTCCAAAGAATTTCCAATCGATTTCAATGTTTTGAAGGGATTTCAAAGGATTTTAAATATTTAGGGCATTTAAAATGATTCCAAGGCATTTTCAAAGAAATAACAAAATTTAATGGGTTTCCAAGGATTTTATTGATTTTAGAATGTTTTGAAAAATTCGAAAGAATTTTCAATCGATTTCAATAATTTGAAGAAATTTTAAAGGATTTCAAATATTCTAGGAAGTTCTAGGAAATTCAAAATAATTCTCTAATTATTTAAATAATTTTAAGGGGGATATGAAAGGATTTTAAATATTTTAGGATATTTCGGAAAATTCCAAGGATTTTCGAGGGATTAAAAAAATTCCAAAGAATTTTCAATCCATTTCAATAATTTTAAGTGATTGCTAAGGATTTTAATGATTTTAGGATGTTTTAACAGATTCTAGAGATTTTTCAATTGATTTTAATAATTTGAAGAGATTTGAAAGGATTTCAAATATTTTATGGTATTTTGAAAGATTTTAAAGGTTTTGAAACATTGCAGTGTTTTTTTAAAATTTTGAATGAAATTTTCAAGATCTTGAAAGAGTTTCAAGGGATTTCAAAATATTTCAAAGGATTTCAAATATTTTAAGGCATTTTTAAAGATTCCGAGGCATCTTTGAATGGTCAGAAAAATTTAAAAGGCTTTCCAAGGATTTTTATGATTTTAGAATGTTTAAAAAAATTCTAAAGAATTATCAAGCGATTTCAGTAATTTCAAATTATTAAAAATATTTTAGGGCAATTTAAAAGATTCCAAGGCATTTTCAAGAGATTGCCAAGGATTTCAATGATTTAAGGATGTTTGAAAAAATTTAAAAAAATTGTCAATCGATTTCGAAAATTTGAACGGTTTTCGAAGGATTTTTACAAATATTTTGGGGTATTTTGCAAGATTCCAAGGCATCTTTAAGAGGTCAGAGAAATGTTAGGGGCATTCCAAGGATTTGAAAGATTTTAATATGGTTTTTAAAAATTCTAAAGATTTTTCCATCGATTGCAATAATTTCAAGGGATCTAAGGATTTTAATGATTTTAGGATATTTGATCAAATTCTAAAGAATTTTTAATTGACTTGAATCATTTGAAGAAATTTGAAAGGATTTAAAATATTTCTGGGGATTTCGAAAGATTCTAAGGCATTTTCAAGGGATTAAAAAAATTTAAGGGGCATTCCAAGGGTTTGAATGATTTTAGAATGTTTTAAAAAATTCCAGAGAATTTTCAATTGATTTCCAAAATTTGAAGGGTTTCAACGGTTTTTAAATATTTAGGGGTATTCCAAGGTTTTCCAAGGGATCAAAAAAATATTCGGGGCTTCCCAAGGATTTGAGAGATTTTAGGATATTTTAAAAAGAACCAAAGAATTTTGAATCGATTGAAATAATTTCAAGGGATTTGCAAGAATTTTAATGATTTCAAGATGTTTTTTTTTTTTTAATTCCAAAGAATTTTCAATTGATTTTAATAAAAAAATTGAATTTATTTTGATGTTTTATATTTTAGGCCATTTTAAAAGATTCCAAGGCATTTTCAAGGGATTAGAAAAAGGTCAAGGGATTCCCGAAGATTTTAATGATTTGAGGATGTTTTAAAAATTGAAATTATTTTCAACAATTTGAAAAGATTTCAAAGGATTTTAGATATTTTAAGGCATTTTCAGATATTGCAAAAAATTTTTAATCGATTGCAATAATTTTAAGGGATTTGCAAAAATTTCAATGATTTGAGGTTATTTTAAAAAATTCCAAAGGATTTTCATGATTTTAATATGTTTTTTAAAAATTCCAACGATTTTCAATTGATTTCAACAATTTGAAGAGATTTCAAAGAATTTTAAATATTATAGCGCATTTTAAGAGATTCTGAGGCATTTTCAAGAGATTGAAAAAAGTTCAAGGGATTTCAAAGGATTTTAATGATTTTAGAATGTTTCAACAAATTCCAAAAAATTCTCAAGCGATTTCAATCATTTCAAATTTTAAGAAATATTTTAGGACATTGCGAAAAATTCCATGGCATTTTTGATTTGAATAATTTTAGGATGTTTAAAAAAATTCCAAAGAATTTTCAATCGATTTCAAAAATTTAAAGAGATTTTAAAGCATTTTGAATATTTAAGGGTATTTCGAAAGATTCCAAAGCGTTTTCAAGAGATTCCAAAAAATTAAGGGGCTTTCCAAGAATTTTAATGATTTTAGAATATTTTTAAAAATTATAAAAAAATTTCAATCGATTTCAAAAAATTGAAGCGTTCTTCAAGGATTTTAAAAAATATTTTGGGATATTTTGCAAGATTTCAAGGAATTTTCAAGAGATCAAAAAATTCAATGAGCTTTCTAAGGATTTTAAAGATTTTGAGATATTTTTAAAAAATCCCAAGAATTTTCAGGCGATTGTAATAATTTCAAGGAACTTTCCAATGATTTCAAGAGTTTTTTTAAATTTCAAAGAATTTTCAATCGATTTCAATTATTTGAAGAGATTTTAAAGGATTTTAAATATTTCAGGAAATTTTAGAAAATTCAAAATAATTCTCAATTGATTTCAACAATTTTAAGGGATTTAAGAGGATTTTAAATATTTTAGGGTATTTTAAAAGATTTCAAGGCATTTTCAAAGAAATACAAAAATTTAATGGGCTTTCCAAGGATTTTAATGATTTTAGAATGTTTTTACAAATTCCAACGAATTTTCGATCGATTTTAATAATTTCAAGAGATTTCAAAGGATTTCAAAGATTTTAGAATGTTTTGAAGAATTGCAAACGATTTTTTATTTATTTCAATAATTTGAAAGGATTTCAAAGATATTTCAGGATATTCGAAAAAAAATCGAAAAAATGTGCAGTTGAATCCAATAATTTCAAGGGATTTCCAAAGATTCTAGTGATTTGAGGATGTTTCAACAAATTCCAAAGAATTTTCAATCGATTTCAAAAAATTAAATGGGTTTCCAAAAGATTTTTGAAAAAAAGTCCTAAGAATTTTAATGATTTTAGGATGTTTTTAGGAATTTTCAAGGATTGGAAGAATTTTAGGCTGTTTTAAAAAAATCCAAACATTTTTCAATCGATTGCAATAATTTTGAAAGATTCCAAAGCATTTCCAAGGGATATCCAAGGATTTGAATGATTTTAGGATGTTTCAAAATATTTCAAAGAATTCCCAAGAGTTTTCAATTGATTCGAGAATTAATTTCAATAATTTGAAGGGATCTCAAAGCCTTTCAAATATTTTATGGTGTTTTGAAAGATTCCAAGGCATTTTCAAGGGATTAAAAAAGTTTCAAGGGGTTTCAAAGGATTTTAGTGATTTTAGGATGTTCTAAAATATTGCAAAGTATTTTCAATTCATTTCAATAATTTGAAAAGATTTCAAAGATATTTCAGGATATTTGAAAAAAACAATCGAAAAAATTTGCAGTTGATTGCAATAATTTCAAGGGATATCCAAAGATTTGAATGATTTTAAGATGTTTTAAAACAATCCAAATAATTTTCAATCGATTTCAATAATTTGAAGAGATTTTAAAGCATTAAAAATATTTCAGGGTGTTTTAGAAAATTCAAAATAATTCTCAATTGATTTCAACAATTTGAAGGGATTTGAAAGGATTTTAAATATTTTAGGGCATTTTGAAAGATTCCAAGGCATTTTTGAGAGATTACAAAAATTGAAGGGGCTTTCCAAGGATTCAAAAGATCTTAGGATATTTAAAGAAAATCGAAATTATTTTCAACAATTTGAAGAGGTTTCAAAGGATTTTAAATATTTTAAGGCATTTTGCGATATTTCAAAGAATTTTCAATCGATTGCAATAGTTTCAAGGGATTTGCAAGAATTTTAATGATTTCAGGATGTATTAAAAAATTCTAAAAAAAATTTCATTGACTTCAATCATTTGAATGGATTTGAAAGGATTTCAAATATCTTAGGGGAATTTGAAAAATTCTAAGCCATTTTCAAGGATTTGAAAAAACGTCAAGGGATTTCCAAGGTGTTCAATGATTTTGGAATGTTTTAAAAAATTCCAAAGAATTTTCAATTTATTTCAATATTTTAAAGGAATTTCAAAGGATTTTTAATATTTTAGGGCATTTTAAAAGATTCCAAGATATCTTTAAGAGGTGAACAAAATTTCAAGGGCATTCCAAGGATTTTAATAATTTAAGAATATCTTAGGCTATTTTGTTTTGAAAAATTTCAAATAATTTTCAATTAATTTCAATAATTTTGAGGGATTTCCAAGGATTTGAATGATTTCAGGATATTTGAAAAAAAAAATCGAAAATTTTTTTAGTTGATTGCAATAATTTCAAGGATTCCAAGGCATTTTCTAAGGATTAAAAAAGTTTCAAGCGATTTTAAAGGATCTTAATGATTTGAGAATGCTTTAGAAAATTCCAAAGAATTTTCAATCGATTTCAATAACTTGAAGAGATTTTAAACAATTTCAAACATTTTAGGATGTTTCGAAATATTCGAAGGCATTTTCAATTTGAAGGGATTTCAAAGGATTTTAAATATCTCAGGGCATTTTATGAGATTCCGAGGCATATTTAAGAGATCAAAAAAATTTCAAGAACTTTCCAAGGATTTCAAGGGTTTTAGAATGTTTAAAAAAAGTCCAAACAATTTTCAATTGATTGAAATAATTTAAATAGATTTGCAAGAATGTTAATGATTTTAGGATATGTGTAAAAAATCACAAAGAATTTTCAATCGATTTCAATAATTTGAAGTGATTTTATTTTATTTTAGGGTGAAATATTTTAGGGTGTTTTGAAAGATTTCAAAGCCTTTTTAAAGGATTGAAAAAGTTCCAAGCGATTTCAAAGGATTTTGATGATTTTAAAATGTTTTAAAAAATTCCAAAGAATTTTAAATCGATTTTAATAATTTGAAGATATTTTGAAGGATTTTAATGATTTCAGGATGTTTTAAAAAATTGCAAAGGATTTTCAATTTATTTCAATAATTTGAAAGGATTTGAAAGGATTTTTGATATTTTAGGCTATTTTGAATTACTCCAAGGCATTTTCAAGTGATTGAAAAAATTACAAGGGATTTCGAAGGATTTGAATGATTTGAGAATGTTCAAAAAAATTCCAAAGACGTCTTGAGCGATTTTAATAATTTCAAATTTTTAAAAATATTTTAGGGCATTTTAAAAGATTCCAAGGCATTTTTGATTTTGATGATTTTAGGATGTTTAAAAAAATTCCAAAGAATTTTCAATCAATTTCAAAAATTTGAAGAGTTTTTAGAAGATTTTTGATATTTTACGCTGTTTAATTCAATAATTTGAAAGGATTTCAAAGATATTTCAGTATATTTGAAAAAAAATCGAAAAAATTTGCAGTTGATTTCAATAATTTCAAGGGATTTACAAAGTTTTTAATTATTTTAGGATGTTTTAACAAATTGCAAGGAATTTTTAATCGATTTCAATAATTTGAAGAAATTTTAAAGGATTTTGAATATTTTAGGACGTTTTAACAAATTCTAGAGAATTTTAAATCGATTTCAATACGGCATCTTTAAGAGATGAAAAAATCTAAGGCCTTTCTAAAGATTTGAAAGATTTTAGGATATTTTTAAAAAATCCAAAGAATTTTTATTTGATTTCAATAATTTGAAGGGATTTGCAAGGATTTTAATAATTTTAGGATGCTTTAAAAAATTCTGGGAAATGTTCAATTGATTTTGAAAATTTGAAGGGATTTCAAAGGATTTCAAATATTTCAGGGGATTTCGAAAGATTCCAGGGCATCTTTAAGAGATGAAAAAAATCTAAGGCCTTCCCAAGAATGTGACAGATTTTACGATATTTAAAAAAAAATCCAAAGAATTTTCAATCGATTTCAAAAAATTGAAGCGTTCTTCAAGGATTTTAAAAAATATTTTGGGGTATTTTGCAAGATTCCAAGGAATTTTAAAGAGATCAAAAAATGCAATGGGCAATGGGAGAATTTTCATGCGATTGCAATAATTTCAAGGAACTTTAAAATGATTTCAAGAATTTTTTTAAATTCCAAAGAATTTTCAATCGATTTCAATGTTTTGAAGGGATTTCAAAGGATTTTAAATATTTAGGGCATTCCAAGGGTTTTAATGATTTAAAAATATTCTAAAAAATTCCAAAGAATTTTCAATCGATTTGAAAAAATTAAAGGGTTTTTAAAAGATTTTTAAAAATATTTTGGGGTATTTTGCAAGATGTCAAGGAATTTTCAAGAGATTAAAAAATTCAATGGGCTTTACAAGGACCTAAAAGATTTTAAGATATTTTAAAACAATTCCAAGAATTTTCAGTCGATTTAAAAAAATTGAAGGGTTTTCCAAGGATTTCAAGGGATTTGCAAGGGTTTTAATGACTTTAGGATGTTTTAAAAACTTCCAGAGAATTTTCAATTGATTTCGAAAATTTAAAGGGTTTCAAGGTTTTTAAATATTAAGGGGTATTTTGCAAGATTTCCCAAGGGATCAAAAAAATATTAGGGGCTTTCCAAGGATTTGAAAGATTTTAGGATATTTTTAAAAAATTCGAAGAATTTTCAATCGATTGAAATAATTTCAAGGGATTTGCAACAATTTTAATGATTTTAGGATGTTTTAAAAAATTCCAAAAAATGTGAATAGTTTTAGGATGTTTTGAAAAATTCCAAAGAATTTTCAATCGATTGTAATAATTCCAAGGGATTTGCAGGTATTTTAATGATTTGAGGATGTTTCAAAAAATTTTGAAGCATTTTTCATTGATTTCAATAGTGTCAATGGCTTTCCAAGGATTTTAAAGATTTTAGGATATAAAAAAAAAATCCAAAGTATTTTCAATCTATTGCAATAATTTTAAATGATTTACAAGGATTTTAATGATTTCAGTAAATTTGAAAAAAAAAATCCAAAAGTTTTTCAATCGATTTCAATAATTTGAAGAGATTTTCAAGGGTTTTAATGAGTTTAGGATGGTTTTAAAAATTTCCAAAGAATTTTAATAATTTAAGGTTTTTTTAAGAATTCAAAAGATTTTTCAATTGATTTCAATGAATTTTAATATTTTAGGGCATTTTAAAAGATTCCAAGGCATCTTTAAGGAACTGAGAAAATGTCAACGGATTTCTAAGGATTTCAATGTTTGTAGGCTGTTCCGAAAAATTCCAAAGAATTTTCAATTAATTTCAATAATTTGAAGGGTTTCCAAAGATTTTAAATATTTAGGGGTATTTTGAAAGATTCCAAGCCATTTTCAAGGAATTGAAATGATGTCAAGGGATTTCCAAGGATTTTAATCATTGTAGGATGTTTTAACAAATTCTAAAGAATTTTCAATCGATTTCAGTAAGACATCTTAAAGAGATCAAAAAAATTGTAGGAACTTGCTAAAGATTTGAAAGATATCAGGATATTTTTAAAAAATCCAAAGAATTTTCAATTTATCGGAATAATTTCAAGGGATTTGCAAGGATTTTAAGGCTTTTAGAATGTTTTAAAATATTACAAATCATTTTTTCATTTGACTTCAATAATTTGAAGGGATTTCAAAGGATTTCAATGATTTTAGGATGTTCTAAAAAATTGCAAAGGATTTTGAATTCATTTCAATAATTTGGAAGGATTTCAAAGGATTTTTGATATTTTAAGCTATTTCGGAAGATTCCAAAGCATCTTGAAGAAATCAAAAAAATTCCAAGGGCTTTCCAAGGATTTTAGGATTTTAGAATGTTTAAACAAACTCCAAAGAATTTGCAATTGATTAAAGGGATTTCAAAGGATTTTAAATATTTTAGGAGGTTTTAAGAAATTCAAAAGAATTCTCAATTGATTTAATAATTTCAAATTATTAAAAATATTTTAGGGCATTATAAACGATTCCAAAGATTTTTCAATTGATTTCAATAATTTGAAGAGATTTTAAAGGATTTTAAATATTCTAGGGTATTTTGAAAGATTCCAAGGCATTTTCGAGGGATTGAAAACATTTCAAAGGATTTTAATAATTTTAGAATGTTTTAAAAAATTCCAAAGAATTTTCAATCGATTTCAAAAAATTGAAGGGGTTTTTACAGGATTTTTAGAAATATTTTGCCATATTTTGCAAGAATTTTCAACTTATTTCAATAATTTTAAAGGATTTCCAAGGATTTAAATGACTTCAGGTTATTTGAAAAAAAATCCAAACATTTTTCAATCGATTGCAATATTTTCAAGGGATTTCCAAAGATTTTAATAATTTTATGATGTTTCCAAATATTTCAAAGATTTCCAAAGAATTTTCAATTGATTCGAGAATTAATTCCAATAATGTGAAGGGCTCTCAAAGATTTTCAAATATTGTATGGTGTTTTGAAAGATTCCAAGGGATTGAACAAATTTAAGGACCTTTCTAAGGATTTTATTGATTTTAGAATGTATTGAAAAATTCCAAAGAATTATCAATCGATTTCAGGAATTTTAAGAGATTTTAAAGGATTTCAATGATTTTAGGATGTTTTAAAAAATTGCAAAGAGATTTACAATTCATTTCAATAATTTTAAAGGATTTCAAATTATTTCTGATATTTTAGGCTATTTTGAAAGATTCCAAGGCATTTTCAAGGGATTGAAAAAATTACCAGGAATTTCCAAGGATTTGAAAAATTTTAGGATGCTTTGAAAAAGTTCAAAGAATTTGCAATCGATTTCAAAAATTTTAAGGGATTTCCAAGATTTGAATGACTTCAGGTTATTTGAAAAAAAATCTAAAAAAATTGCAGTTGATTGCAATAATTTCAAGGGATTTCCAAAGATTTTAATAATTTTTGGGATGTTTTAAAACATTCCAAAGACTTCCAAAGAATTTTCGATTGATTTGAGAATTAATTTCAATCATTTGAAGGGATCTCAAAGGATTTCAAATATTTTAGGGGATTTCAAAAGATTCCAAGACATTTTCAAGGGATTACAAAATTCAAGTGGATTTCCAAGGATTTTAATGATTCTAGGATGTTTTAAAAATTCCAAGAGATGTGAATGATTTCAAGATGTTTTGAAAATTTCCAAAGAATTTTCAATCGATTCCAAAAATTTGAAGGGTTTTCAAAGGATTTCAAATATTTCAGGGGATTTCGAAAGATTCCAAGGCATTTTCAAGGGATTGAAAAAACTTCAAGGGATTTCCAAGGATTTGAATGATTTTAGGATGTTTTCAAAAATTCCAAAGAATTTTCAATTGATTTCAAAAAATCGAAGGGTTGTCAAAGGATTTTTAAAAATATTTCAAGGAATTTTCAAGAGATTGAAAAATTCAATGGACTTTCCAAGGATTTGAAAGATTTTAAGATATTTGTAAAAAATCCCAAGAATTTTCAGTCGATTGCAATAATTTCAAGGAACTTTCCAAAGATTTCAAATTTTTTTGAAAATTCCAAAGAATTTTCAATTTATTGTCACGCCTACCCCTAGAGGCTCGCCGAAAGGGAAATGGCTTAATGGTATAGGGGTATTCCAAGGTTTTTCAAGAGATCGAAAAAATATTAGGGGCTTCCAAAGCATCTTTAGGAGATCAGAAAAATTCCAAGGGCTTTCCAAGGATTTTAAGGATTTTAGAATGTTTAAAAAAATTCCAAAGAATTATCAATTGATAATATCGCCAACGGCGATACCACGCTGAAAACACCAGTTCCCGTAAGATCACTGCAGTTAAGCAGCGTTGGGCGCGGTTAGTACTTGGATGGGTGACCGTTCGGGAATACTGCGTGGTGTTGGCCCGTCCTGGGTGTGGTGGACCCACACTGGTAGTATTTATCCACCTAGAAACACTACCCGAATCGGGGAGTGAGGCAATGAACTTTCGAGTTCGAACTGCTAATCAGTTTTTTTTTTTTTTAAGGGATTTCAAAGAATTTTAAATATTTTAGGAGGTTTTAAGAAATTCAAAATAATTCTCAATTGATTTAATAATTTTAAATTATTTAAAATATTTAGTTAGTACTTGGATGGGTGACCGTTCGGGAATACTGCGTGTTGTTGGCCCGTCGTGAGTGTGGTGAGTCCACACTACACTAGCAGTAAATAATCCACCTAGAAATACTACCCAAATCGGGTAGTGCCACGCCTACCCCGAAAGGGAAATGGCTTAATGATATAAAAAAAATTAAAAAATCTCTGGAATTCTTAAAAAAATCCCAAAATCATTAAAATTCTTTGGAATTTTTTAAAACATCCAAAAATCATTAACATCCTTGGAAATCCCTTGACCTTTTTTCAATCCCTTGAAAATGCCTTGGAATCTCTTAAAATGTCCTAAAATATTACAAATTTTTTGAAATCTCTTCAAATTGTTGAAATCAATTGAAAAATCTTTTGAATTTTTAAAAAACATATTAAAATCATAAAAATCCTTGCAAATCCCTTGACCTTTTTTAAATCCCTTGAAATTGCCTTGGAATCTCTTAAAATTTCCCGACAGATTTAAAATCTTTTGAAATCTCTTCAAATTGTTGAAATCAATTGCAATATCATTTGGAATTTTTAAAAAACATATCAAAGTCATTAAAATCCTTGCAAATCCCTTGACGTTTTTTTAGTTCCT
>CAKNXH010061289.1:0-54188 GCA_932178445.1 Andricus quercusramuli
TTGTCTGAAACATTTTTTTACGAGTTATAGTTTTCGAGAAAATTAGTGATACATCTGCTGAAATGTAACATATTTCAGTGCAATAAGCCCCAACATTATTTCTGTAACCAGTCACAGAGGGGCCTTTCCACTCCCCACGAGACATTGGAAAGGGATAGGGGTTTGATCAACATTATTTCTGTAACCAGTCACCTCGATGAGATCTATATTTTTGGTTGGAGCAATTTCGTGAAATTTTGCGTGATGGCTGAAATAAACGGAAAAAACCATGATTTTATAGTTTTTTTGTGGTTTCACCATGAAAATCACCTTGTCGCAAATTTTTACTATAATATTCGTAATCAGCGAGTCAAAATACATAAGTATACGGATTTCGAAGAAAATTGGAGAATTCAGCTATTTGGAACTGCACCCAAAGTTACTCCAAGAATGATCTCGACATTTTTCGTAAAAACCTGAGCCGCAGCAGTACAGATTGGACCCGCCCCATACCTGGGTCAAGCCTAATAACCTTCAGCTGGAGTTCAAGGTCACCCTTGACCCATGACCTAAGTACATTTTTCAACGTAAAATTTCCCGCTCTTTCGATTTCCGTTGTCAAAAATATGGGTTCCCATTTGAAAAAAACAAAGTTGACCTTGAAATGACATTGAAGGTCAAACTCAAGGTCAAATTCAAGTTCACCACTGGATTCCTCGTTGAAAGTTACTTCAAGAATGACCTTGACCTTTTTGAAAAATACAGCGCAAACAGAGCGATTCAGCACGGGCCGGACGATGCGGCGCGGACTTTGGGGGCTGGCAGTCAGTAGAAAACAACGGCTTTGACATGGCAGTCACTCGGGAATATTTTTCTTATGCCTTCAATTAAATTATTTTTTTTTGTTCGTGCATTTTAAAATCAGCCGAATTTTCAATAAAATTTTTCGCGATTTTTGATTGGTAGTCACGACTTAACAACGGATTTCGAGTGGCAGTCACTCGAAATCGTTTTTAGCAATGTTTTTACTATATGTTAACAAATTTTCATGCATAACGCGATTGGTCGGTTCTTTACTTATAAGAACACTATAAACAATTTTTTTATTAACAAACGCAACGGATTCGAGCTGGCAGTCACTCGATTTCATATTCTACTCATCCGAGGCTATATTATATAATTTTTTCAGCCATTTAAAAATTAGCCGGATAAAATGTCACCAGCTCTTGGACTAATATATCTAAAATCAATATTGAAAAAAATGAAACATGTATACAGACATTCATTCTGTGTACATTAAAAAAATAATAATAAAAAATTTAATTTACATTAAGATATAATTTGGTTTGAAACTAGCCAACTGAGCTAATACTCTCATGCTTAAACAGTCTTCATCGTATACACTTGCTTCAAATTCTACCAAAATTATCTGTTCACTTTACAATTAAACTATAATTTAAAAAGAAAACGGAAAATTAGTGGTATAGGTGTTTTTCACAGTGGCGTACAATTGTCAATGCTTGCCATGGGCGCTATTTTCTCTAGGTACGCCGCTGATAATAACCAAGATGGTTGGCTGTGGGAGAGTGCGACTGGGGACGAAATTGGAAGAGCTTAAGGCTAGACCATGTATTTTTTGATCATGCTTAGTAGCTTCGGTGGGCCCCCCCCCCCCTCTCGAGTATCGACGCTCCGAACTTATCCGAGCCTCCCCGCGGGTGCCTCGCCTCACAAGACGAACCAAAAACTCACTTCAGATCCACCCGTTCACTCCTTCCTTTTCCACGAATAGCGCGGAATTCAAAATATTTTCCGTTTTCAGTATTCCACAGCCCGGCTCGCTATCTAATAAATGTAACTTATGCACTATTTGAAAATGTATGGAAGAATATGATAAAAAACGAATACACTATGCCTTTATAAACGCAATTATGCATCATTTATGCGAAAATGCGTTATGCTGCGTCGAATGTCCGATTATGCGTTTTTATGCGATTTCCATTCAACTATTTTTGAGTCAGGATACACGTTAATCGTAAAATGGAAGCTCCCGAAGCATTCTGGCAACATTATGCGTTTATGCGTCTTGCATAAACTTCCTATCCCTACACATATATGAGCAATTGCGGAAGTTGATAAGCATTAGCAAAGCTTTTTGCAAGAAATCTATTCACATTGAGTCATACAATGAGCAAGCTAAGGAAATTTTTGTGTATAATAAAGGAAAATACAAAGATACGTTTCATTACAGACTAGCAGTAAATGCATGCGCTCAAATCGCGCATTCACTTCTCTGGATTTGTTTTTCCCAACATGAAAAATATAAACAATTTAAAAATTCATTCTTAAACCAGTTTTTGGATATTATCTTAAAATTTTTTAAACAATAATTAATAATTTCGAGTTGATAGCGTTGAATCATATAATTTCTAAGTCGAAGCAATAAAAATTAGGCAACTTTATTTTTAATTGGAGAACCACGAAATTATTATATATTATTATTATAGAGGGAAGGGCTCGAATTTGATATACCAACTACTTTTCAATGGATTGCCGGGACTCTATGAACCGAAATTCGACCAACAGTATGTCATTCGAAAGGCCTTGATTGGCCAATGAAGTTCAAGCAGTCCCCACCATGGGGCACTCTGGCCAATCACAGGCATCGTAGAGAATACATATATAAGAACAACATAACCTGAAACTTCAGTTTCAGGTCAGCCCTGAAGAAGTGAACTGCAATGTTCACGAAACGTCGGCAACATTCATAGTTTCGCACACGATTGAAACCCGAAAAAATCTTTAAATTTTAAATTTAAATTTATTATAATGAATCATCGTGAAAGTATCAAATATATTATTAAAGAACTCTACGGGGAGAGTTTCCTTACTAAAACTAACACTTTTAGTAAGCTCAGGTCCTCTCAAGCTAAACTACTAACATCTTTAGCTTTCTTAAGACGGTGTAGCGACAATAACATCGTCCCAAAATTCTTACAGTTAAAAAACCATTTGGGAGCATCTAAATCCAAATCAATTCTACATAAGACAAGTTTGCTTCTCTTAAAAGAAAGGATACAACATACCAAATTTGACTTGCACACTACCTCCAAAAAACTATTAAAACTTCATCTTTTTCTATCAAACACTCTCAGATTTGACATTTGGTCCACATTGGACCGCATATCATTTGACCAATCCCAACGGATTAAAGATTTTTGCACTGAGAAACAAAAAATAAAATTTGACAAATTACTTCCAGTAAAGCACACACCATTAACTAATACATTAAAAAACATCTCTAACCATCATCTCAGCAATGAAATGATTTCAGCCTTATCTAAAGGACATAATTTTGCAGTCGCTCCCTCCAAAATCCCGAAAGAAGAAATCATCAGTAATTTGGAATCCACAATATACACCCTCCCACCCGAAAAAGCAAATGACGTACGACGTAGGACAGCCAACATTTTACGCGAAGCCCAACTTCCTTCCTCAAACTTAACAAAACAAGAAAAAACAGCTATTAAAGAACTCAATCAGAATAAAGAAATCATAATATTACCCGCAGACAAAGGCAACACAACAGTAATAATGAATAAAGAAGACTATAACAACAAAATGATGGACCTTCTTACTGACGATACATATAAAAAGCTCAAAAAAGACCCCACAAAAACAATAACCAGAAAAACACAAAGCCTCCTAAAAGACTCAAGTCTTGTCAGCGATACAATATCTAAATTAAAACCTACTAATCCTATCTCTCAAAAACTTTACGGACTTCCAAAAATTCACAAAAACAACATCCCACTCAGACCGATCGTCAGCGCAATAAACTCTCCAACTTACAACCTAGCACGCCTTCTCGCCAAACAACTTAAGCCTTTCACAGGAAACTCTATCACACACATCCAAAACTCTTTTGACTTCATCAGAAAAATACAACAGATTCACATTCAACCTCAAGACATCCTAGTAAGTTTCGACGTAGTATCTCTCTTTACAAAAGTACCAATCTCTGATACAATCGATATTATTAAATCCTTTGCAAACTTCCCCTCCAATCTTACACCTTTAATAGAACACTGTCTCACTAATACCTATTTCTCTTTCAATAACCAATTCTACGAACAAACCTCAGGAGCAGCAATGGAATCTCCAATCTCACCTGTAATAGCTAACATTTTTATGGAAAATTTAGAAACTAAAATCTTTAACAAATCCAAGCTTAAACCGGAATTCTGGTGCCGTTACGTTGACGACACTTTTGTCATCTGGAGACACGGACTAGACGAACTAAACAAATTTTTCGATTTCATCAATCAAATACACCCTAATATCAAGTTCACTATGGAAATTGAACAAAACGGAAAATTACCTTTCTTGGACGTACTAGTTTATAAAAGACCTGATAACCCACGCATACAAACAGATACCTGCATGCCTCCTCCCACCACCACCCATCTCAAAAGCAATCGGTCATGAATTCCCTTGTATACAGAGCTGTCTCCATAACAGATAAAGATAACTTACAAAAGGAATTACAAAATGTTAAACAAATCCTAATACAAAACAATTACACAAACAAACAAATTAATAAAGCAATAAGAAAATACACTCAAGAAAACAAGTCAACACAACCTACTAAAGAAAGAGAGAGAAAAAAAACCACCATCCTACCCTACATTCAAGGTATCACGGAACAAATAGGAAGAATTCTCAACAAACACAACATCCAAACTATATTTAAACCACCTGCAAAAATAGGACAACTTCTAAACAATCCTAAAGATAAAAAGGAACCTTACAGTGATCCGGGAGTACACCAGAGCTTCGTTATATGCTCGCGCGACTGCAGGCGATATTAGCAATTCCTACAATTGCTCGTCACTATAGTTTCTCAGGGGGCGGGGTGAGAGACGGTTGCAACTCCGCCTATGAAGGGACGCACTTCATTACTCCGCAGTCAAGTAGATTGCGCAATGTCATGCAAACGGTTGATGCGGCCCTGCCTGTTTACGTTTCGCTGCTGGCGATATATGCGCAAGGTTATTTTCAGGCAACCCCCGAGATTGAGCATATAACGAAGCTCTGGTGTATATCAAATCCCTCGTTCTTGTGGTAAAGTCTATATTGGAGAAACCGGGAGGGCAGTAAGTCAACGTGTAAAGGAACATGAGAGTAAAGTTAGGCTAAAACATTTCACACAATCAGCAGTAGCTGAGCATCATATCGAAACAGGACATAGTATTTTATTTGACAAAACAACCGTCATCGCCAAAACGTACAATAAATTTCCAAGAAAACATAGAGAAGCAATCGAGATCTTGATTGGCCAATGAAGTTCAAGCAGTCCCCACCATGGGGCACTCTGGCCAATCACAGGCATCGTAGAGAATACATATATAAGAACAACATAACCTGAAATGAAGTTTCAGGTCAGCCCTGAAGAAGTGAACTGCAATGTTCACGAAACGTCGGCAACATTCATAGTTTCGCACACGATTGAAACCCGAAAAAATCTTTAAATTTTAAATTTAAATTTATTATTCGAAAGGTTATTTGATAACCTTTCGGGTGGTTCCATTGATTTTTTCATATCATCAACAACTTTTCCTTTAAATAAAGATTTTCCGAAAAACGAGTTTTTCGAAAATCGGTAAATGGTGGCTCTAATTTGATATACCTATAAAAACATCGAAATACATGAACAATAAGCAAGCTTCCGATATGAAAATATTTATTAATATTATTTAGGATGATACAAAGTATAATCATATCTGGTATTTGACATTCTTAAAGCTGCAAACAAGACAAATTGGACAATAAGCGTTAGTATACACACTACACTCGTCATTGTTAGGATCACATGAATCCACACTAAACGAGCACATTCATACACACACACACACACACACATACGTGCATGAATACATGAACCCATTTTTTTTAAATTCAGGGAGCTGAATAATGTCTGAGATTTTCTGGTATATCAAATTCGAGCCACCCATGGTATATCAAATTAGAGCCACCCGGTACAAAATGTTCATGTTTAAAAAGCACAACCCCTAAACCTCGCCCTAAACAGAAGCATGTCCATATCTACCGAGCGAATGAAACAGTGAAACTGTCACTATTTTCCCACTATTTTTCCACTATTCAAGCCCTATATCAAATTCGAGTCATTTCCTCTATTATTATGTGATTATATATTATTTTATATTTATCATATTATATATTATTATACGAAATTATCGCCGAATAAAATTTCGAAAATAGGACAATGTCAAAACGTTAAAAATTAAACATTTTAAGATTGAAATTTTAGAAATTGGATCATCTAAAATTCAAAGAAATTGAAATTGTATTATTAATAATTAAAAGCATTCAAAATTAAATAACTAAAAATTGGAGAGTTTTGAATTTCAATAATATTAAATTCAGAGCGATTAAAATTTGACAATTTGAAATTTTAAAAAATGTCTACTCCACAAGTTTTGAAACTTAAGCGAATGCGAACCTTATTTGAAACTAAACAATATTTTAGAGAGGGAAAAATCAAAAATTCAGGGTTCAACATGAAAATCTGGAATTTTGAAATTGTAACCATTCTGAGTACTTCTTTATTATTATTCATTCTTGACAATTTCCAGGCGAATATTTTTCAATTTGAAGTTATTTATTTTTGTAAATCTTAAACTAAAAATCGGACAATTTCAGGATAGGCGGAATATGTATAACATTTTTTCAATTTAGCAATTGGTAATTGATAATGAAAATATTCAAAATCTGCTAATTATAACGATTCCAGCGATATGTTGCTTGAATTAAAAAATTGAAAATTAGAGAAGAAATGTTCCAGTTTATGTGAAATTTTATAAACAGATTTTTCAGTATTTTTATCAAATCCACAGCAGTAGCTTTAATTTGTTCCCTAGCTGAATTTTGAAACTCATTAACAAACATTATAATTTTTTTTTACTGCTTAACCAATTTGTTCATGCAAGTTAATTAAAAACATTATTTTAAAACATAAAAAGCATGCTATGGAGTCGATCTCAAAAGTGTCATTTTAAAAATCTAATATTAGAAATTTTGAACATTACCAAAACACTAAATAATTGTATTTGCTTAAGTGCCGAAAAAAGATAAAAACTGAATTCAGCAAATATTGAAAATAATTCTTCTTCCTTTCAAAAATAATGCGTTCGATATTACTGTCTCCAGACGTTTTACGCTTTACTAGTGGCACTTCTGTTTTCTTTTTATTAACTCAAGCCCCAACCAAAACAGGCTAATTTTCAAAAAAAAAAAAAATTATGAAAAGAGTTGAATTTTTAACCAAGAAAGATGTTTCAGTCGACAAAGAAAAAAAGTCTGACATACTGATGAGAATAAAGTTATATTGAAAGAACGTTGGATAAAAACAATATAAATATGAAGACATTTCTTTTTGAGATTATTATTGTTAATATTGTAAACAAATATAATGAACAAATGCATTAATTAGGCATTTTTCGATAGGAAAATTCGTTTTTTTCCATGTTATTTTTTAATAATTAGGAACTTTATGCTAATTTTAGCAAAATTCATAATTTGCTGAATAATGTCATGATTTTGTGAAACAAATTTATCAAACAAATGCAATTTTCGGGCATTGTCAGCAGAAAAATTCGTTTTTTTTTTAATACCAGTTTTTCATTTGGGAACTTCATGACAATTTCAGCAACATTCATAATTAGTTGAATCATTTTATGATTTTTTAAAGAAATTTGATAAACAAGTGCATTAATCAGACATTTTTCAACAGAAAAATTCGTTTTTTTCGAGGTCAACTTTTGAAATTGAGAACTTCATTGTAATTTCAGCAAAATTCATAACTTTTTGAATAATTTTATAAATAAACTTAATGAAAAAATGCATAATTCGGGCATCTGTCGATGGGAAAATGCTTTTTTTTCGATGTCAGACTTTTTAATTGGGATTTTCATATTCATTCATTGAACAAATGCATTATTCGGGCATCTGTGGACGGAAAAATTCGCTTTTCCGATATCAGTATTTTTAATTGGGTACTCCATGATAATTTCAGGAAAACTCATAACTAGTTGATGGATTTTATGTTTTTTTTTTTTACAAATTGAAGACAAAAATGCAATATTTGGGCATCTTCCGATGGGGAAATTGTTGTTCTTTTATGTCAGTCTTTTTAATTTGGGACCTAATGACAATTGCAGCTACATATTGATTTCCACTGATCCAAAAAGAGTGCATCATAGACAAAAGTTGAAAGAAAAAGTTAATTTTACTCCATCCTGATGCTGCAGACCTTTAAAAAGAATGTAAGTGATGAGAAAATTAAACTGAAAGGACTGATATTGATGAAAAAAAAAACTATATTTTCAACAAATACCCAAATAATGTATAAGTTCATCATATTTGTTTAAAACATCATAGAATTTATCAACTAAGTATGAGTGTTGATGAAATTATCTTTGAGTTCCCAATAAAAAAGAATGACTTCGAGAAAAAAAAAACTATTTTTCCATCGACAGATGCCCGAATAATGTATTTGTTTATTGAAATTGAAATATATATATATATATATATATATAATTTATCAACCAATTATGAATTTTTCTGAAATTAGCCTGAAGATCCCAATTAAAACGACGGACATAGAAAAAAATCAATTTTTCTGTCGACAAATGCCTGATTCATCCATTTGTTTATTATATTTGTTCAAAACATCTTGAATTTCTCAACTAAGTGTGAGTGTTAATGAAATTATCATTAAGTTCTCATTAAAAAAGACTGACTTCGAGAAAAAAAAACAATTTTTCCATCGACAGATGCCCGAACGATATGCATTTGGTTATTGAATTCGTTTCAAAAAAATATAAAATTTATCAACCAATTATGAATTTTGCTGAAATTATCATGAGGTTCCCAACTGAAAGGACTGGCATTGAAAACAAAAACTATTTTTTTTGCCGCCAAATGCCCGAATAATGCATTTGTTTATTAAATTTGTTTCCAAAATCATTAAGCCAATCAATAAATTATGTATTTTTCTGAAATTATCATAAATTCCCTAATTACAAAAATGACATAGAAAAAAAAGGAATTTATCTATCGAAAAATGCCTGATGAATGCATTTTTTTATTAAATTTGTTTATAATATCAACAATAATAATCTCAAGAATAAATTTCTTTATCTTTATATTGTTGGTATCCAATGTTCTTTCAATATAACTCAAAAAAATGTAAAATTATGAAAAATCGTAGAAAAACTTCTTTCAACAAATGATTTGTTTATAAAATTTTTTTTTTATTATGTAATATTGGAACCTCTTTAACAAATGTGGCTCTATGAAACCTAGGCGATTTTAACAATTTTCGTGTTATTGACGAGCACCGGGAACGTCAAGTAAGAAAATGGCCATTTTTTTGGTCGTATTTGTTTATTTATACAAAAATTTAAAGCCTCATTTGAAAGTTAGGCTCCAAAAATTTCTTAGAAATCTTATGAGATTTTTAAAAAATTCTGTTTGTCCAAATCGGTCAATATTTGTGTGCGCCGGGTTCCATGAGATCATGTCGGGTTGCATACGGCGCCGGGTCATTGTTGTCAAATATGCGGTTCGGTAAACAAAATACAATCTCTGCTTATTGGTTTTTTCTTAGAGGTGCGAACTTTACAAAAACCGGAATTTCCCTGTTATTCAGTGTTAATTGTATCTTTAGTGAGTCAAAATATCGCGTAACTTATAATCAACGATTGTGTTTGGAGCAAAATACGAGGGTAAGTTCAAATTTTCTAACCTCAAAGCACACACTTCTCCCTTTATTATGTTTTCACCGAATGCTGGTCTTCCAATGAAGAGATTGCAATTATATAAAAACAGATTTTGCAAATTTTGCATTTTATTTTAAACAAATTGTTTGCTACTGTCCGTTGAACTAAATCAAAGCTTGGTGGACTAACAGAAATGACGGTTTGGAACACTGGTAGACTACGCACTTACGGAGAAATTGTGTGATTGTTTACTTGAAATATCATAAATCGTGTTCAAACATGATTGTACGTTTTAAATAAGTATTCAGTACGTGGCAATACGTGTATAGAATCCTTAAATGCCCAAGAATTTATGTTGTGCAAATGCTCTTGAGAATATGCTCAGCATTTAAGCTCAAACAGCGCATTTGTAGAGCTTTATTTTCAAAGAATACTCATATATTTTGTTGAAAATTGTCTTTCTTGGTAGAAATTTAATCTTCTTGGTTGAAATTTAATCTTCTTGGTTGAAATATCAACTGTGAGAATTCTCCTTTATTGGTTGAAAAGTCGATTACTTGACTTGAAGTGGAACTGCTTTCTAAATAAAAATTTTTCATCAAGGATTCATAATTATAGTTGAAAATTCAAACTATTTGCTTTCAAGTGAACTTTTATGTTAAAAAATCTACTGTTTTGTAGAAAATTAAACTATTTATTTGGTAATTAAACTTTTTGGTTGAAAAATCAACCTTTTTTTTTTAGATAATTCGTCGTTTTGGCATTAAAATGAAATAATTTTGTTGGAAATTCATGTACTTTGTTCGACAATCGTTTTTATTTTTTTAGAACATTAATCTTCTTGGTCGATAATTCATCTTTTTGATAGAAAATTCAATAATCTTGTTTATTTATTTATTTGAACATCTTAAGCCCAACAGTCAAAGACCAATTTTAGGGCTACCTTTTTACCTTTTTTTTTTGAAAATTCTTTTTTTTTTCAAAGCTATTCTTTTATCAGAATTTTTATATGGAAATTTAACTATTCCATATTTGGCATAAAATTCATATATTTTGTTCAGAATTCAACTGTCTCCTTAATAATGCATCTTCCTTGATTGAAAAAATTCATTTTTTCCGATTTAAAAGTTCACTGTTTTCTAAAACATTCCACTTTTTAGCTTCAAAACTTTACTCTTTTGTTGATAATTCATCTTTGATGGTAGAAAAGTTACCTATCTTGGTCGAAAATGAACTTTTTTCTGAAAATTCCAATGTCTTCTAAACAAATTTGGTTTTTATCTTGAAAATTCAAATACTTTATTGAATTTAGACTCAAACAGTTACATTTTTGATCGAAAAGGATGAATTTTCAAACAAGGAGATTAATTTTCGACAAAAAAAAACGATTATCTAACAACTAAAATTATGAATCTTAAAGGAAACGAATTTTGATCAAAAGATTTCAAACCTAAAACATTAATTTTATAAAAATGGAATGAATAAATTCTCAACCAAGGAGATAAATCTTCAACAAACAAAATTAATTTTAACAAAGGAGTACAATTTTGGACCAAGTAGCTAAAATCCTGACTCAAAAGGATGATTTTTCAAAAATATAGTTGCATTTTCAACAAAGTAATTAAATTCCCAACCAAAGATTAGATTTTTCAACCAAAGAAACGAATTTTCAAATCAAATAATTAATCTTTTAAAAAAAATTATTTTAAGCAAAAGAGTTCAACCCAAGAGATGATTCTTAATCCATAAGATTAATTTTCTAAAAATGAAAGTTATATTTTCAATAACCAATGAGATGAATCTGCAAAAAAATTGCATTTTCAAAAAAAGAATAACAATCTCAACCAAATATTAGAATTTTTAACCAAATGAGATGAATTCCGAACGAAAAATATAATAGTAGACTTTTCAACCCAAAGTAGTTGAATTTTCTTATTGGGTTCTATTAATTCAGTTCGCATTTTAGTGATAAAACGAGAAAAAGGGAAGAAAGGGTGTGTTTCTTAAAAACAGAGAAACAAGAATTCTTTACGATTGATAAAACGCAGGGGGGGGGGGGAGTCACTTGAAGTAACGTGCAAACTTGAATAACATTTAGTTCGGGTACAAGTTCTAACTGTTTGGTTGAAAATTAATTTATTTGTTGAAGATTCATCATTTTATTTGAAAATTCATCTCTTTGGCTGAAAATTAAAGTGTTTTGTTAAAAATTCGTTTTTTCTATAAAAATGTAATCTATAATCCTTTCTGATTAAATATTTACATTTTCGGTTGAAATTGAATCTGTTTTGGTTGAGGATTCCACCATTCCGTTGTAAATTCGTATTGTTGGACTGAAAAATCAACTACTTGGCTTAAAGTTTAAATACCTTTTGAAAAGTTGCTACAATTGATGTATAATTTTTAGTTAAAAATTCATCTATATGTTTGAGGAGTCAACTATTTTGTTAAAAATTTATCTTTAGGTAGAAAATTTATCATTCATGGTGGAAAAGTCATCTTTCTTGATTGGAAATTTATCCTTTTTGGTTGAAAATTTAACTGCTCGGTCGCAAATTAATCTTTTTAGTTAAAAATTCAATTACATGGTTGTAAGTTGAACTAGTTTGGTAAAAATCATATTTTTTAAGGTTCACCTTCATGGTTGTGTATTTTGTCTTTTCTTGGTTTAATTCAACTGCTCTTTTATTTTAAATTCAAATCTTTCTTAGTTTTAATATCTACTACTTGTAATATCAGCCCTTCGGATGATAGTTCAACTATTTCGTCGAAAGTCGATCTTTTAAATTGATTTTTATTACGAAAAAATTGTTAAACCAAAATTTAATAATTGTTAAATTTGTAAATAGTAAAAAAATTTGTTGAAAAAAATGTTGTTGAAGGTTCATCTCGTTGATTACAAATTAAGTATTTTGTTGAAAATCGACTTTATAATCGAAAATTCGACAACTTGTGTAAAAGTTAAACTACTTTGTTTAAAATTTTTTTGTTTTTTTTTGTTTGAGGGTTCATCTCTTTTGTTGAAAATTCATATTCTCTGGTTACAAAGTAAACTTTTTACAGAATATTCGTCTTTTGGGTTGAAAGTTCAACAATATGCATAAACTTATTTTTCGTTTTTGAATGAAAAATCTTTATTTCTTGGAAATTCCTTTGTTGTGTTGGTAAATACATCATTTTAGTTGAAAATTCATCTTTTTGTTTGCAAAATCGGCTTTCTTGTTAGAAAATTAATCTTCCTTGGTTGAAAATTCGGTTTTTAGTTTAAAATTCAACTAATTCAATTAAATACATTTAACTTATCTTTGTGGCTAGCAGTCAAATATTTGGTTAAACACTCAACTATTTTGTTGGAAATTTGTTTTTGAATTCAATTGTCTTCAATTTAGACTCTTTTATGGTTGAAATATCAACTATTACATTTTTTGCTGAGAGTTTACATTTATTTGTTGAAAATTGAAGTACCTGTTTGAAAGTCTGACTACTTTGTTAAAAATTCATTTTTTTGTTGAAGATTCATGTCTTTGGTTGAAAATTTGATTTTTTGTTCGAAAATTTAAGTATTTCCTTTTTATTTGTAACTTGTCCTTTATAAGTTGAAAGATCAATTATTTAGCAGAAAAACTAATGTATTTGTTGAAAGTTCGTCTTCTTTGGTAGAAAATGAATATTCTTGGTTGAAAATTCAACTATTTTGGTAGCAAATTAAACAATTTGGTTGCATTATTTTCCTTTGTTGCCCGAAAAATCTTTCTTGTTTAAAAATTCCACTCTTTTGTTGAACATTCTTTTGTTTATTTTGTTGAATGTATTGAGCTTTGCAGGTTAAAAATTCCACTACATCGTTAAAAATTCATCTTTTGGGTTAAAATTTTGTCTCTTGCTTGAATGTTCAACAGTCTATGTAAAGGCAACTGTTTAGTTCAAAGTTCATCTCATTCGGTAGAAAATTAATATTTTTTAGTTGAGAATTCTTTCATATCACAATCCATTAATCAACATTGTACACTTTTTTGTAGTCAAAAAATGTGCAATTTTTAATGGGAGAAAATTGAACTATAATATTCATATTTGAATTATAATTGACTGTGGATAACTTTGATAATGAAAAATTCCAAACCTGCTCAGAATTAAAAGATTTTTATTTTGAAACATTAGAAGTTATGGTTGTTCAAAATTGTATTGTTTTAAATCGAAAGTATTGATCATTAAACAATTGAAAATTTCGAATTAAACCTTTCTAAATTATTTTCAATTTTCAAAGAATTGAAAATTCGTAGATTTATTATTATATGATACAAACAAGTTTCTTTATCAAATTGAATAGTTTCTAATCGAAAATTTCAAAAAATTAATCTATTAAGAGTGAACAATATTCTATTTACTTTCAAACATTTCTATTTTCTAATTGTACCATTTTAAACCCTTCATTTTCACTCTGTCGAACTTTGATTATCCTCTACTTAAAATTATTAAATTTTCCAAACTCAAAGTTGAAATTGTTAAGATTTTGGAAATCCTTAATTTTAAATTGTAATTACATGTATTTACAGTTTCGAACCTTGAAATTATATACTAAGTATTAAATTCATAACATTATTTTTCATGTAAAATTTACCATTATTTCAAAGCTTGCTTTATGATTTTTTTGATTAACTTTTGAAATTCAATAATAAACTATTTAAATCAAATAACAATTTTTTCCTACAATACTTATTAAAGTAAAATATATTTATTATTAGATGCAATGTTTATTTATTATTGCACTTATTGACATTCTGTCAAACATTCAATAAAAAAATGTATTACAAGAGACAATATTAAAAAAAATCGCAGCTGATAATAAATATAGTCTACTTTATGAACTATTGAATAAAAAAAATTCTGAGTGAATTTGAAAAGTTCATCAGTGAAATCATAAATATCGAAGTCGCAAATATTTATAAATTTTATCTGAAGAATAATTTCATGAATTTATTCTTTTGAATCAAATTTTTTGTTTCAAACTGTATAATCTATCATTTTAAACAATTTTGAGTGAAAAATTATGTTTTTAGATTTCTTCTAATCAATGTTTTCTTATCTAACATAGCATTTTTGTTTTTGGACATAAAATGTCCATGAGATTCTAGACCTTCATAATTAGTTGGGAAATCCCATGTGCTATTGAAAAATTAGTAATTAGTTGTGGCTGTCAATAAAAACGCAACTGGGGCCCTCTGTAGTAAGTACACCCGGACTTCAATTTTAGCAAATTCGATGTATGCATTCCAAGAATTAAGCCGCGCCGCGGTTTCGAATGAGAGGAGACGCGAGGATAATTGCGTCCGTTGTGCCGCATTGCGTGAGTTCACTTTTAGTGTTCAAATGGCCCTGACTGTTTACGTTCGGAGAGCCTCAACTGAAGTTGAAGGTCAATACCAAAACCGTGCATAAATTGAAGTCCGATTGTAAATAAAAACTTTATAAACTTAATATGTATTATAAAAGACATCTAAAAGTAAAACGATAAAAAGGTAAATATTCAAAGTTGGATTGGTAAAAATTCGTAATTAAAGATTAACAGAGCAACAATAAAGTTCGTTCGGTTCGATTCGCAATTCTGAGGGAACTGACCCTTTCGCAGCGGTTGCAGGTACAAGCTTTTGAAAATTGCAACACTGTATTTCGAAGATTGAATTTTAAAAGAGATTAAACTTGGAAAACTGGCAACGCCGCTGCATGATGGTCATGAGACAGATTAAAATTTTGAGAAACTTTTAAACCTAAGGAGCTGCACTGAGGCTATTTTGAAGGCGGTTACCTCGGAGGGTTCACTGTAAACCATTAGGCCTTCGTGCAAAGTTGTTCCTTCATGAATTTCTATTACCTAGATTTGAAAGGGACATTTTACGGTTTTGGGAAAAACCCACGTCAAACTTTGAAATCTGGTTGAAGTCTAAAACCTGAACGACGGAAGTATTTTAGTTATTTAGAAAATAGAAATATAATTTCAAAATATTCAGGCATTTACACGATTATAACGAGATTTATCAATATCGAAGGATAATAATAATAATTCGGCTAATTATCTGCTCGAAGGAAGCATGTATAATGCTGGCGGCATCGAAATAAATATAGATGATGCCTCTTCCGCTGTCCTCTGAAAAGCAGAATAAAAAAAAACATTAAATACAGTTAAATAGCAAAACAAAACAAAATGAACTAAAATAAAAGGATTCACGTGAAACTTACCAGGTCCCATTTACATGCAACTTCTTCCTCTCCCATCGGGTTGAGAGAGTGCTCCTGCATGAGGACGAGAACCAGCGCCTTGTCCTCCGGAGTGTATCCGACTCGGGAGGGAGTTGAAGTCACTGAAAAAAAAACATGTATGAGTGAAATAAATAAATTAAATTAAAAATCACATATTTTATAATTCACATTGATTAATCAAAGAGAAAAAGAAAAGAAATAGTTTACCAAAAGAATGGCTCCTCGCCGGGTCTGTCAAGACACCGGCGAAATCTTCTCGGGTGGTTGAAGCCCGGATCGATGGTATTTGGATGTACGAAGCCACTCTGAAAAAAAGAAAACAACAAATGAATAGATAAAGTTAAAATTTGGTTTGTTTGTTAATTTTTCATCATATAAACACCAATTATGATGCATATACACAAATGAATTAAAAAAAAAAATTAATGGGAGGTACTTACTGGCGCCCAATACCCTCGAACGTCGAAACGTTCGAGGTCCTGATTGTAAACATACTTCTGATACCAGCGAGTATGTTCAAATGACTTCAACCTCGCCAGTAGTCTCTTTTATCTTATTCCACATCGACTCAGTAAGCTAGTGAGGTACTTAGCCAGTAGAAGCCTCACTCAAACATCAACGACCAGTGCCAGTAAGTGATCCCCCACTCCTTTATGGCCGGCCAATGATAAATCAATGTGGGATAACAAAATAGCGAACTGTGAAGATTCCATTCATTTGATCTCTGATCACCGACTGGACGTAGAAATATTTCATTCTAACGTATAATCGCTTCGATACATACCGTTCTTCTAAGGACGATTGGATTATTCATTCAAACGAAACATCTCCTCTCTGCAGCAGTTACCAAGCAAATGAAAATTAGTGACTTTTTCGTCAACTCTACAGAATAATGCGGTTGGAGATGTTACACTGAATTTACCATACAATTTGTCTCATGTGATAGATATCGGCCCTTTTTAGGGCCACCAATTATTTTTTACGAAGAACACTTTGGAATTATTGACATGTTTATTATTTAATACATACCCTGACTTCAAAAAAAGGGTTTTCGGAATTCATAAATTGCATTTTTTTTCATTAAAAACTGTTCTTTTGAGTTGCAACAGAAATGAGACGACGGAGAATGGGAGTGCAGCTGTGATCATGTCGTAGTATTACACTTAAAATATTCTCATTTTAATATAAAAAGTATTATTTCAAGAACATAACAAATAAGCTGCAACAAAAATGACCTCGCAGTTTTTCTGTAAAGATTCGAAAAGTTCCATCTTCTCAAAATTACTTATTTTGCTATTTATTTCATACATAGGTGCGTACTAGTATGTATTATGTAAAAACAGGGGTTTCGAAACATAATTTCTGTAAGTTGGCCACATTTTGATGGAACCACGGCTGTCCAACATAAGACAGGTTTTACTGTATACGAGTTAGAGAAGTTTGTATAAGAAAAAACTATGCAATGTTTATAAACCCTTTTGACGATAACTGCATTAAAGGACAGGTCACCGAGAATAAATAATAAAACTGAATTAATTTAATGTTAACAAAATTGCTCAAAAAATCGAACTTGAATATATTTAAATCATTTCTAAATTTCATATACAATTAATTTGAACTTGTCTACCGAAACGACGAGACAAGTTCTCAATTTAACGTTCGGACGAAGACTAAAATTGCTTACGAGAGGTACGAAAGGCTCTCACTCATACAAGGAATATGACTCAACGATATTAGAATAAGGATAAAAAAAGAAATCGATAACACTTTAAAATTAGAATTCCATCAAAATGTCAACATATGAAATTAAAGTCAAAAATGAAAAGTCGATGTTAAGTAAGTGAAATTAAAATAAAATAATGTACTGAATAATCATATCAGTCAATTCCGAAAATTGGATCTAAAGATTAATGTTCTTCAATTGTATAAGATTCTTCTGAAAGTATGATGAAAAATCAATAATGAAGTCAATTCATATAAAAATATGTTATTTTGGTCATACGGTCCAGTAAAAACAATAGTGGATTCAGTTGTCAAGAATCAAGCTTCATTCGTCTATTTCATTAAAACCAACGTACTTTTCGACCTTGTTGCAGGCCTTCTTCAAGGTAATACACAACTTAAGTTAACATAATATACGTGGGTGTAATAAAGTAAAAACATTTATCATGGACAAAAAAAATGTTAAACAAAAAAATATTTTAAAGTTACCTGTAAACGGAATTTTAAATGGTTGGATAAATGTTCTAAATATTTTATGTTTCTAATTAAGTTATTCATTTCATAATTTAAACATTTTTTCTGAAAAATTAACTTAGTTCTTTCAAATTTTGGAATTAATTTATAATTTTAATTATGTACATTACATTCGTTTGTCTGATGTTAAATATGTGCTGGAATCAGAGTTTTTTTTCTACGTCTGATTAAGAAAGTGCGTTGCTCCTTCAGATTAACTAAAGTTCTATTGGTGCGTATCTTATTTGCTATAGGTTGTCGCGGAGCGTCTCCATAGTTCCTTTGTATGTAGTTTGAATAACCCATGATATCGTAGAACGTGATTGACCTTGATTAAATTATCCACACTGTGAAATTTTCTTCGACCGTTGTTATCAATAATGAAGTCAATTTATATAAGAATGTGTTATTTTGGTCATACGGTCCAGTAAAAATGATAATGGATTCAGTTGTCAAGAATCAAGCTTTATTCGTCAATTTCATTAAAACCAACGTACGTTTCGACCATGTTGCAGGCCTTCTTCAATGTAATACATAAGCTAATTTAACATAATATACCTGGATGTAATAAACTAAAAACATTTATGATGAACAACAACATTTTTAAACAAAAAAATATTTTAAAGTTACCTGTAAACGGAATTTTAAATGGTTGGATAAATGTACTAAATCTTGTATGTTTCTAATTAAATTATTGATTTCATAAGTTTTTCTATAAATGTTCTTAGTTTCTTACATCCACGTATATTATGTTAACTTAGGTTATGTATTACCTTGAAGAAGGCCTGCAACAAGGTCGAAACGTACGTTGGTTTTAATGAAATTGACAAATAAAGCTTGATTTTTGACAACTGAATCCAATATTATTTTTACTGGACCTTTGGCAAGGGCAACTTTTTTTGGAAAAATGTTTCAAAAATTATTTTTTTCATAATGGTTAGGTTCATTGGTCTTTAAGAAAGGGGCCCTATAAATTATTCACGCTTAATTCTCACTTGAAGGACCTGTAGCACATAAAAACGTTTTCAATTTTTGATTTTGCGGGTGATTTTCTCTGATGGTATGTAAAGTAAAACAATACTGTAAAATATTCACACATTAAACGTAACATGGCAGGGAAGAATAGTTTTCTTTAAAAAATTCAAAGTTTTTCCAAAATTATATATTTTTTTCAAATTTGAAATTTTTTTTCAAATTAGATTTTTCTTACATTTCTCTTACATTTATTAACTAATTCTCGATTGACGTTAATTTTTAATAAAATTATTTGGAAGAGGGGTTCGATTAGCTCCATTTCGTCCCTGACAGCGAAAAACAGGTTATGGTATCCGATGTTACGGTAACCGAAAACCGTACAAAATTACTTTTTACGCTTTGAAAACAAAAGTAATTAATAAATCCTCCTGACAAAAACTCCTTTATTATTTGCTACACGGAATTGTCATCTTTTCATTGATATTTATTACGAAATATGAAAGTTCTTATCAGGTACGGTATCCGATACTAATAAAAATACGCTACATTTTAGGTTACATTCTTTCACTTTGCAAAAAAAGTTCTTACTTTTTTGTTATGAAGTTTGGACGAATGAGTAGTGTGAGGTTTGTTCGAGATATTGTGAGAAGATAAGACTTTAAAAATGATCAAAAGTTGATGAAAGGTATGGGAGATTCGTTTACCGTAACCATCGGAAACATTTCGGGGACACGTGTATGAATAAATTTTCTCTTCTAATATGTCAAATAAATTAATATATTTGTTATGAATTTGATACACGTCTCTAAACTTGGCGCCATGTACGTAGAGACATCCCAAAAAGGCATTTTTTGAGTATTTGGGAGCATTTTGCTAAGACATACGATTATGTGACCTGATTTTTCTTTACGGAGGTCTTGTATCATCCTAAAATATATGAATTGATTTCATTATTGATAACAACGGTCGAAGAAAATTTCACAGTGTAGATAATATGCCAATCACTGAACATAGATAATGATAAAAAGTAAAAAATGAAATAGTGTAATAATAATGAAAGAAACTGTATAATGTTGACGTGTAGGGGAGAGTCACCAGTTGCGGGCACTCTCCGGTTCTGGGCACCTCTGCGTAAAAATTGACAGAATACAAATATGCTGGAACTAACTGGTGACGTACTTGTATTCTGACAGTAGTACGCAGTTTTCGAGGTGATATCAACGTAAATATACGATTTGTGCATTAGCTGCGATCACATTGAAAAAATTAAAGCATTTGCAATTTACCAATGTTTAAAAACTGCGATAAATCAAAGTAAATAATCTAAAACAGATGAGTGTTATCGATATTTCTACAGTATTTTCGTTTTGATTCAAGATGTCTCACCGATTTATATGCAAGTTATGAAGCATCACATTTTCTTAATGCACCGACAATGGTCGTGAATTCCGGTCGTGGGCACTTGAATGTAACCGGTTGTGGGCACATTTTTTTCATTTAAAGCGTCTGTTTTACTTGAAAACTGTCAGATATCATCATTTATGCTGACATAACGTATTCCATTAACATTTTAACGTATTTTAGTTATTATTTTAGTTTAAGTATTTCAGTCATGACAACCCCGAAGAAGTCAACTAACGAAGTCAAATACCTTTTATTTTACATTTTTGCCACTAAAGAACTTTAAAATGAATAAACCTTGAAATTCTTTAGAATTAGATGCGTTTTCTTTTAACTATCTCCATTTTCAGCCAATTTTTGAAGGGTGCCCACAACCGGTTACGATTTTTTTTCTGGCAAAAAAATGACGATTTTACAAAATTGGTCGTAAAATTTTTCTAGTTGACGAAATCAATGCACTTTCTTTAGCAAAAAGTTGGCTAAGGCCTCTAGCTTTCTAATAAGATCCATATCCCCGCATAATATGGTCTTAAACAAAAATTATGGGTCAAAAATAAAACTGTGACCACAACCGGATACTCCCCTACATCGTATTTACAATAGGATCTATCTGAACAATTCTGTGAACACATCATTTTTAACAATGTTATCTTGGCGTTGTTCTCCTAAGGAAATCCGTAATGATTGCCAAGACCTAACTCGCAAAAACGCCACGTTCAATTGTTCATGATTAAATACATCTTTACGAAGTTCTACTCCGATGTTATCGAAACTTTGTCACTGACTTCTCTTAATAGTCATTACAAATGCTAATTTGATTGAAAATCATCGTCGTTTGGAAGTAAATGGATAAACATCTTCACAATACAGTGTGTGATGAATGAATACAATTCCTCCTGCTCTATCACCTGTTAAAATTTGGCATCGCAAAAGATTATTTGCAAGCTCTAGTAATTGCAAGTCGTGTTACAAAGACATTCATCAATAGTGAGGTTACGAATCAGCATAACCATGCAATTATTTCTTAATCGTAATTCATGCGGTGGAATATTCGGTGGATTTAATGTGTTCAAATATTCTGGCAGTATTGCGTCGGTGATATCCCCATTATCACAGTTTTCAACACTATAGACACTGGTATAAAGTCGTTCTGTAATTTTATCTAATTGCTCAACTACTCTAGAATTTATTTCTTTGACATCAACATTTCGTGCTGATAATGTAGCTGCCCTTGCTATATCTCAAAATCTTCGTTCTTGCATAATCTTATGAAACATTGTTTGCACTATAGCATCAGTTCTGGGAACTTGTTACGGGGGTAATACCGAGGAGGGAAATTGGGAGATTGGAAAACCGAGAAGGGGGTGAGACACATTGAAATAGGCAAGGGTTCATAAGTAAAATTATTTAATTGGCTTACAGAGCGTAGTTGTCGTATCCTCGACGAAAGAAACAATCGTAGAATAGTGTCCCCAAAGGACGAAGGAAATAATCGTAGAATAGTGTCCCCAAAGGACGAAAGAGATAATCGTAGAACAGCGTCCCCAAAGGACGAAAGAAACAGGCGTAGTATTCCGAAAACGAGTTCACCCCCGAACACTGAGAGAGAGACTGGCGGCACGAGCGGCGAGTCCCGCCGTCGGCCACACGTTCGGGACCCGTCGTGGGTTCCCGGACGGGCTCGGCTGTGGCCCTCGTCGCCCATACCGCCAAGTAACCCCCATGTTACACCCCCCCCCCCCTGTAATGGGGTTCGGTTTATATCCCGCAAATGGGTATATGCCCCTTGTTAATTTTTGCACATTTTTTACAAGTATATATAAATTAGTCTTCGCTTAAATATTTCAATTATAAGGTAGTTCAAGGCTTCGTTTTCTTACAATAGTCTCTCGCTTATGTAAATCGATGCGGAAAATATATATACTGTTTTTGGTTTAAATTTGCGTACGAAGGCAAATAACGGGTACAAAAGAATACTACTCCTGAAAGTCTCGTACGCCGAAATAAAAAAATAAAAATAAAAGGCTTCAGATCGTGATCGGAAGAGAAAGTGTCCAATAATAATTTTTTGAAGTGGTCAGATTATTTTGAGTCACCAAAACTTAAATACGTAGTCTTTCTTAATCAAAAAAAAAAAAAATTTTACTTAAATCGGAGTTTCTTATCCCGACAAAATTCGACTCGTAATCTGTCAACGTAATCACACATCATTCGACCTAATATCCTTACTCTTCTAGATATTAAATTATAACAAAATTAAGAATATAATTATAAGTTTGCTTTACAAGCATTTGGCTTGATTATCAGTAGCGCCATCTGGGCCACTAATTTGTTACACTGCTCCCTCCTTCTCAAGTTCCTCCTGAACTCTTCCCACTCCCTCTGTCTCTTCTCCCGCAGTTCCCTCCATTCCCTTTCAACCTCAATTACTAATTCCCTTTCCTCCCTTTCTCTTCTTTCTCTTTCCACCCTTTCCTGTTCCGTTCTCCTCTCCCTAAATTCCCTAGCGCTTTGAGTTCTCTGTTCCTCCAATTTCTCGTTCCTTCGCCTGCCTTCCTCTGCCGCTTTCCTCCTCAGTTCCTCTTTCTTTTTCTCGAACTCTTCAGCGAACTCAAGAGAGTTTTGGCGCGCCCTTCTTTCAAATTCCATTGAGAGCCTGTATAGTTGGTCCTGGAGTGTTGTGGTTTCTTGTCGATTGGTGTCTGGTTGTGGCGTGGTATCTGGGTGTAGCGTGGTATCTGGCTCCCTGGCGGACTGGTTTTCTACCATCTGTCTCACGTGACGGTGCGGGTGGTACGGAATATCTCTCTCGGGAATCCCTGCCTTCCTTAAGCTTAGCCACTTGAGGGCTTTGCAGTTCTCCGCGTGCTGCCTCATCGTCTGTCCCTCCACCTCCCTTTGGCAGAAGTGGCATTTAGGGCCCTCCATGTTCTGAAACATAAATGAGTTCTGTCCCTGAATTGTCCGGAGTTGTCCTTTTGTCTTGGAGTATGGAGTTAGTCACCTTTACTTATATTAACTATTATATTTAGCCTTTATATGTCTTATTTTATTCCTGATAGCCTTATTGTTCAAAAACGAATAATTTATCTAGTTCCGTTATGGTTTCCTGATCTATGTTTATCTCTATTTCGTATTCGATGTTTTTTGTCTCTGTATGAACTTTTTTTGGTATTTCGATGTTTAATAATTCCTGCATTTCTCTATTTATAAGTTCCCAAGCCCCCTGTATGTGCGTCTGTCCTTTAGGGTCTGGTGTTGTAAAGTTGTTTTTTAGTCTATATGGTCTGTTATTACAAAAGGAGTCATGGATGACGTAAATAATTCTAGGTATTAATTTTTTGCAGAATCGGCATTCTATTCCGTCTTGGTTTCCCTGTATTTTGGTTTTCAATACTGAAATTGCTTCTTCCATTTTGGTTTCTCCGTTTTTCTCCATGTGTCCCTTATCCCTGTCACAGAGAAAATTCTCTTTTCATTATTTAAGCCTTAATATTATTATCTAAATTTTCCAATTTTAAATCGTTTATATTGAATTCTCCTATGTTTTTTCCTTTTAGGTTTTTCAGTTCGTAAATTGTAGGGGAGATTTTTCTCTTAATGATAAATGGGCCCTCCCAATTTTGAAAAAGTTTGCCTGTTTTTTTATTTGCCTTATTTGATAATTTTGTTACCCTTTTTAAAACTCTGTCACCCTTCTCGTATTGTATTTCTCTTCTCCTTAAATTGTACCTACTTGCTTGTTCAACGTTGGCTTTGTCCAAATTTTTCTGTACTTCCTCCTTTATTATTTGTAACCTTCTTAGTCTATCTGTCCATCTGTCTATACTTTGGAACTCTATTTCGTTATCTGTTTCTAGTTCTCTTTTTAGGGATTGAAGTGGTTCTAATTCACGGCCTAGGTTTAAAAATGCTGGGGTAAACCGTGTTGATGAGTTTTTGCATTTGTTCATTGCGAACTGTAGGTCATCGATATTTTCGTCCCAGGCGGAGTGGTCGTTATCCAGGTACGCTTTGATGATCTGTTTGATCGTCCTATTATACCTTTCTGTCGGGTTTGCTTGGGGGTAATATTTTGGTGTTCTGGAATGTCTAATGCCGAATTTGTCAGTCAAGTCTCTTATTGTTTTATTTACAAATTCCGTGCCATTATCGGTGTGGAGAATTCGCGGTGTTCCCCAACGCGAAATGACACGTTTATGGAATTCTGACTCTATCGTTGTTCCGTTCGCTTTTTTAATCGGTATTATTTCTACCCATTTTGTAAATAAGTCTACAAACACTAGAATATATTGGTTTTTTCTCTTTTTTGAAATCGGTAATGGTCCCATAATATCAGCTGCTACCATGGTCCATGGTTCTTCGACGATTCTTTTCCCCATTAATCCTACTTTACTTTGGTTACCCGGTTTTACTCTTTGACAAGTCTGGCAGTTTTTTACGTAATTGATAACGTCCGAATATACCCCTGGCCAGAAGTAATGTTCGGAAATTCTCGCGTAAGTTTTCTCAGAGCCTAAATGTCCTGCCTGTGTTTCATCGTGATTTTCCCGTAAAACTTGACGTATAAGTTTTTGGGGTACGACTAATTTCCAAGGGTTTGAGTCTGGTAATAGAGTGGATCTAAGTGGGTCAGTTCTATAAAAATAGAGTTGCGAATCTCTGATTCGCCATTTTTCGTGTTCTTCGGGTCTTTTTGTCACTTGTCTGAATTTTGTAGAGTACCAGTCGTCTGTTTTGTCATTTTTGTCCGCTTTTGGTTTTTCTACGCTACTAGCTAATGCAAACGCTATGTTATTTGTTGGTTCTCCTGATCTCGAAAGGGCATCAGGAACTAGGTTTGAACTACCTTTACGATATATGACTTCGTAGTCATGTTCTAATATTTCGAATGCCCATCTGGGTAGTCGGCCAGTGGGATTTTTCAGGTTATGGAGCCACTTTAACGCTAAGTGGTCCGTGATTACTTTGAAGCTGTAACCTTCTAAATATGGTCTGAATTTTCGTACGGCCCGAACTACCGCTAGGCATTTTTTTTCTGATGCCGAGTACCGAGATTCTGCGCCGTTTAGGCTTCTACTCGCGTAAGCGATTACGTAATTTACACCATCAATTGTTTGTGTAAGTACGGTTCCTAACCCTGTATTGCTCGCATCAGTTTCGAGTAGGAAGGGTTGCGTAAAATCTGGGCAGGTTAATATAGGTGCTGAAGTAAGGAGATCTTTAATTTTTTGGAAAGCCTCATCTTGTTCTAACCCCCAATCCCATTTTTGATCTTTTTTCAGTAGTCTGTTCATCGGTTCTATTATTTCGGCAAAGTGTGGGATAAATTTCCTGTACCAACTTGCCATCCCTATTATGCGTTGTAATTGTTTAATATTTTTAGGCTTTGGAAATTCTAGAATTGGTTGTATTTTTTCATCGTCTATTTGGAGTCCTTTGTCGTTAACTTTAAAACCTAAGTATTTGATTTCCGAACAGCCGAACTCGCATTTGTGCGGACTGATCGTTAAATTTGCATCATTGATTTTATCTAATACGATATTTAAATATTTTAAATGGTCTTCGAAATTTTGAGTCACGATCACTATGTCGTCTAAATAACAAAAAACGTTTGGCTTTAAATCTGGAGTGCTGATTTTATCCATCAGTCTCTGGAAAGTGGCTGGAGCATTTGTTAAACTAAATGGCATCCTTTTAAATTGATACATGCCTTTTCCAGGGACTGTGAGTGCTGTAATTGGTTTTGAATTTTCTTCTAATGGGATTTGCAAATACGCTAATTTTAAATCAATTTTTGAAATGAATTTTGCTGATCTTAGTGTGTCCAGTATTTCTGTCATGAGTGGGATTGGGTAGAGGTCTTTTTTTGTAATATTGTTAACTTTTCTAAAATCTAAGCAGAATCTATAATCTTTCCGTGGTTTTTTGATCATAACTATAGGATTTGACCAATCTGAACAAGAGGGTTCTATTATTTTCTGTTCCAATAATTTATGAACTGTTTGATAAATTATTTCTTTATTTTTGGGCTCACGTGGTAATATCGCTGTTTTATGGGGTCGTGGCCCTGCACGTCGATTTTATGTTTTGTTAAATGAGTCGCCCTATGCTCTTTTCCCTGGTGAATTTTTATTTTGTTCTCTAAGAGTTTTTCTAGTTGGGATTGTTGGGTTTCGTTTAGCTCAACAATACCCTCGCAATATTCTGGCGAACCATAATTTTGTTCGTCGATTTTTCCTAAGGTATCCGTAATATTATTTAATTTAACCGCTTTATTTTTAAAATGAATCCATTGATTCCTATTATCCCTTTCTGATATCTCATTTACTTTTTGAGATCCAGTTTCCGATTTTTTTCGGTTGGCAACTTTGTTATCTTTCCAAAGATTGACATCGCAATTTTTGTATTTGTTTTCGTATTCGCTATTAAGATGAGTTTTTCCTGAATTATTTTTCATGCCCTTTTTTCTAATTCTAGGTTTATTTAAATTGAATGAGTCTTCTATGCATGAATCGTCGCTAGTGTCGGGGGTGGGGATGCTCTCTAGGGGTTGGAATTTGTTGTTCGTAGGGATGTTCATTAGGCTTGGGATATATTTCATAGGATTTGTTACAGGAATTTGGGCGTTTTTGATATTTGGGGATTGGTTAGGATTGATAGGGACTAGGGGAATTTCGCTATATTTTACAGTTGGGTTACTTTTATTAAGCTCTCTTGTGCTTTTGAGGTTAATGCTACCTCCGAATTTCGGTTTACTATCTGGATTTCTATTTTTTTCTTTTTCAATCGCTGGTTTATCTCTAAATTTTTCGTTTTTCACTTCCTTTTTCTCTTTTACTTCAATGTCAGGTTTAGTTTTATTCTCATCTATGGGGAGTGGTAGTGAGTTTGGATAGGTTTCCATTGGGTAGTAAGTGGGGGGACTCCCTGGTATCCACCAAGTTTCAGAGTCATAATTTAGGGTCATCCGTAGGGTTTTTAGCATGTTCGTGCCTAAAATGCCTACAGAATTTAATTTTGGTACCAACCTGAACATAACTTGTTTTGTGTGTATACCGTTTCTGATTGGGATTACTACTTGCCCAATTATGTCGACCATTTCACCATTCGCGACCATTAATTTTCGCGAGACGGGTTTAAAAATTGAAAATTTTGAATTCTGGATTTTTTTCCAGTAATTCCTTGCCAGCGTACGAATGTGTGGCACCTGTATCTACTAAAATTCTAAATAAGCTGTCTTCGAATTTTGTCATTAGACGAAAACGTGTTTCTGTTATTTCATCTTTATCCGAATTTAAGATTTCCGGCGTTTCGGTGCTAGGTTTTAGTATTTTTGGCCCTAGTACCCGCCCTTCCAGTTTCCCTGGTTATACACGTGATATGGGCATTCTCTTTTGAAATGGCCTGTTAACCCACAATGATAACAATTTGAATTGTTTGTGTTTACGTTCACGTTTGTTTTATTGTCTTGTTTTTTGTCTAAGTTAGAACTTGTTTTGTCTTGTGAGTCCTTGTCATTTTTAATTGATTTTTGATTTTTATTACCGAAATCCGATTTTTGGGAATTTTGTTTGTTATTATTTCCTGAATTAATTTCGGCTTTTTCTGGGGGGAATTCTATCATTGGTTTGTTTTGAACTTTATTAGAGCCTAATGACATTTGGTTGAACATAGGTAGCATTTGGTAGTAAGGGTTATAAGGGTATCTGGATCTATTGTTTGTGAATCTGGGTAGGTAATTCGGTTGAAGTCTAGGTCTGAAGTTTTGTTGATATTGGTTTGGAAAAGGTGGGAATGGAAATCCAAATTGTGTAAATGGGAATCGATTGTTGTATTGTTTTTTACCTTGGTTATTTTGACTTTGGTTTCCGTTTTGGTTATTTTTGTTTTCCCTTAAATATTTATTATACTCCGAATTATTTACGTCCCCATTACTGCTATTGCGTTTTTGTTCTAATTTATCCTCTATTTTAGGTTCGGTAATTTGTAGGACTTGCCCTCGAATTTTGGATTTGGCTAGCTCAGTTTCCCATTCTTTTCCTAAGTCTTCTAATTCTTCGAAAGTTTCGAAATCATTCCTTTTTATATACATTTTATATTCGATTCTAAGGTTTTCGTACGTTCTGCGCAATTCCCATTCCAGACTTTTTCTAGGGTAAAGTTTAGTAAAAAGTTTTCTAATTTCCGTTAAATACGAATGGATGTCTTGATTTCTTTTTTGGTTACAAAATTTAATTTTTTGCCTAATTTCCTCAGAAAATCTTTCGTCGATATACGCGTTTTTAAAATCTTCGAAAAAATCAGATAAACATCTCCAAGAATTTTTATTTATTTCGCACCAGTCTTTTGCGTCTTCAATTAATAGTGCGTCTAAATTTTCTAAAATGTCACGGTCGTTTATTTTGTAACCCCTTTTGAATCTTTTTAATTCCTCCAAGAAATGCGCGGGACTATCGTCTTTATTATTACGAAATTTAATTGGCCAATTACTCATAATCTGGAAAGTGGTTTGGATCATTCCGAAAGGAAAATAAGTTGCTGGGACTGTCAAATTATTTAAATCATTTTCAGATTCGCTATCGTTATCTGTATTATTTGTATGGATTCTAGAGTGTCTATTTGACCTTTCCCTTGTTGTCGAGAGTCTACAGTCTGTTCAACAAGAACGTGTGGTCTGTATTTTTGAAACCAATAGAGATATTCGAACGATTTTTTTTTTAAATTAAAGTACTATCAAAGTACTAATACGCAATTACTTAGTAAATGGTCCAGTCTCCATCGTTGTCCAGAATGGCCTGGCACCTTCTTGGCATACTTTCAACTAATTTTTCGGCATAGTTCGTTGGTAAATCTAGCCATAACTTTTTAATTCTTCGTGACAGCTGTTTTAGGGTGAAAACACGTTTTCCGGCAAGCTTCCTCTTCAAGATACTCCAGACGTTTTCGATTGGATTTGCATCTGGGGACTGTGATGGCCAGTCCAAGGTCGTGATGTCATTTTCCGCTTTCCAAGCGGTGCAGAGACGACTTCGATGTTTCGGGTCGTTATCCTCTTGCAAGATCCAATTGGCATTATCGGCTCCAAACATCTTTTTAGAAGACCTTAGAAGACCACGTTGGTATATCTGCAACATTTTCTGAGCGTTGAGGTTCTCGGTGAAGAGCTCCAAACATCCAAAACCGCGCTCAGAGAAGCATCCCCAAACATGGACCTTCACTGGGTGTTTAATGGTCCGCTGGAGGACTCTACTGCCAGCCGTAGACCAGGCATACTTAATGGGAACCCATGCCCAGAAAGACGCTTCATCAGAAAAAATAACGCTCGACCAGTCCCGGTCGAGATTTTCAGCAGCCCATGCCTTCCGTTTTTCGATATGGGTTTCTGAGAGTAGGGGTTTTTGCCTCGTGCTACGGTACTGCATCTTCGATTCGGCCAATCGCTGTCGTATGGTGTTGATACTAATGCGTACTCCCTTTTTGGCTAGTATAGCCTTGGCATCTCGCAAACCGAGAGTGGGGGTACGCTTGAATAGCTGGACGATCGCTTTGTCCTCTTTGCTGGTTGTTGCACGCATTTTTCCTCTTTCAGGAAGATCGTCGACAGTTCCACTGACTTTATACCGCTGAACCCACTTCATAATGAACGACTGTGACTTTTTTAAGTATTTAGCAGCCGCTGCGATGGACATTTTTGGTCCTTTTGGATGGGAACACAAGAAGACGGCTTCAAACCGTTTAGCGTAAGCAGAACTCATTTTCGTTCGCGTGCGTTCTCTCGGACGGTTCGAGCGATAATGAAGCGGTATCATAAACGCGTATTAGTCCTTTGAACGTGCTTTAATTTAAAAAAAAAGAAAAGTTCAAAAATCTCTAATAGATTTAAAAATACAGACCACACGCTCTTGTTGAACAGACTGTATGTCGTTTGTTTTGTTTTGAGTTTGTTCTGTTCTCTACAGGTTCGCTGTCCTCGGAGTTATGTAATTTTAAATTATTATGTCTTAATCTACTACTATTTTCCATATTATTCTGATTATCTTCCTGAAAGTTTTCTCTTAAATCGAATTGGACCGAATACCTGTTATGAGATTCATTTCTATTTTTCCCGAAATTTGGTTTGATTATTTTCTTTCTAGGTTCAAATGAGCTATTTTCTGGCGGGTCTAGTCTAATCCCTAAATTGTTTGACCTTTCTTCCCTTTCTTTAAAGAATCTTTCCTTTTGTTGATTCATAAATTCGTTGAATTCTACGCTTTCTAAAAGTTCATCGGTTTCCGAAATAAAACGTGTATTATTTTCGAGGAATGAATCGCATTGGAATGTTTCGTTGCTTATTTCCTGTCTTATTTTGTTTTTGGGGTACGGTCCGTCTAGGTTTGGTAGATCTTCATGATCCCAAAAGAGTGTCTCGTCGATGGGGTCAAAGGTTCTGTTAGGTTGAGTACTTTGAGTTAATCTGTCTTGGTTCATCCTATTGTTTATACCGAGTGATTCTATGTTTTTTCGCGTGGGCCCTCTACCGCGACCTATTGATCTATTAATTGTTTTTGGGATTGCTCCTAAATTTTGGGGTGTGATCGAAACCGTTTTTCTAATTGTTGGTTTCGTCGCGACCTTATTTAAATCCTTATTTTGGATTAGAAGTGCGGCGGCACCTTCCAAATCCAAGTTATCGTGGTCATTTACCGTTTTCGTTTGGTTAGGCATTTTATTTTTAATTTTACCCGACCTGAGTTTCATTTAAAATATTAATCTTGTCGGAGTTGTCTTAATTGGACACTCTGTATATTTTATTTTCTCTAATTCGCAGCTTGAAATTTTATCAGAGTCTTGTGTCGTCCTTTCGGACTTTATTTTGGTTTGAAATTACATAGTTTAGTTAGATACTGTTTTGGTTATTACGGGATTCCAAATTGAGCTTATTTTTGCTCTCCGATGCTTTGTTTACAAAGTACGTCGCGTGGCCTTGCTGCGACTCGCGTGTATTGCTCGCTATCGTACGAACTTGCTTGCGCGCTTGAACGGTTCGTTCCGTTCAGCGGTTAAAATTTTCGAAGAAGAACTAAATCCCCCATATGATCTTTCCCGATTTCACTTCTATTCTTAACCGAATTCAGTCCATTCTTTTAGATGCAAGTGCATTCCGTCCCCATTTCTAAAAACGAAAAATTTGCTCAATTCGTTGCCGTTTTGGTTTTTTTACTGCGTATTTCGGACTACGCTTTTCCAAACGTCGCGTGCGAGCATGTGGCGAAACATTGTGAAAAATATACGACAAATATTACAAGTAATACATTATTAAACAAATCATGGCATATAAAAATCAGAGCACAAGCATATATCAGGTTATTGGCACATTTCAATCATTTGCATAAATATACATATATCAGATAATTGGCACAAATATATAAATCGTTTTCGTATATGAAAACACAAATCCTTAATTGTAAATCTGGCAAGGTATTAAGGATCAATGGCATGCAAGAGAGAGTTAAGTTCAATAGTAAGAGTCCAATTTAGTATTTTACTGTAATTTTCGTGTCTCTTTTCTCGGCGGGTTTAAATTTTGATAAGGAAAAAAAAAAGTGTGGGATTTTGGGTTGGGCGCCAGGTGTTACGGGGGTAATACCGAGGAGGGAAATTGGGAGATTGGAAAACCGAGAAGGGGGTTAGACACATTGAAATAGGCAAGGGTTCATAAGTAAAATGATTTAATTGGCTTACAGAGCGTAGTTGTCGTATCCTCGACGAAAGAAACAATCGTAGAATAGTGTCCCCAAAGGACGAAGGAAATAATCGTAGAATAGTGTCCCCAAAGGACGAAAGAGATAATCGTAGAACAGCGTCCCCAAAGGACGAAAGAAACAGGCGTAGTATTCCGAAAACGAGTTCACCCACGAACACTGAGAGAGAGACTGGCGGCACGAGCGGCGAGTCCCGCCGTCGGCCACACGTTCGGGACCCGTCGTGGGTTCCCGGACGGGCTCGGCTGTGGCCCTCGTCGCCCATACCGCCAAGTAACCCCCGTGTTACAAACTAAACACTGTTCTAGTGCTGGTAAGGAATTGTCATTGTTATTCAAACTGTCACATAATTAGTAACTTGTATGTAGAGGTGGTAGTAATCCTTAACGATGACGCCAGATCCGTAAAAAGACTTCTGTGTTTCCATTTTTAAGATACTTTTAATGTAACCCATGACTTCGGAAATGTGGAAGTGAAAAAGGCTTAAAGACGAATCTTTGAAATGTAATTGCTCATAATCGCATGTAATATAATAAATAGTAAAATACAGAAATGTTAATCCAATATAAATTTATTTGATCGATTGTTATTGTCCTTATAATATGCCATAATATCTATATTATATGCTCCAAGTAAAATAATTAATTGTAAATTAATTATTGTAGATTAAGTATTTGAATATTATTATGTTGAATGATAATCAAATGTATTTTCGTTCAAAAAATATTTATGTGGTATTGTAATTGGGACAATCAAATATTATATCATATATAATAACAATGAAAATTCGTTGAAATGATTATATCGAACAAAGATTAGAATGATTGAATAATATTATTGGAAATATATATTTACCAATTATCCCCTCCTCAGTGTACATCACGTCTTTTAATTCAGTCGGTTTATATGATGGTAGAGGTACTTCGGATTCTTTGTGATCCCCATAATATGTTATTACGCTGGAACGCTGTACATTAAATTCAAGTAAATGAATCATATCGTTCGGATTTCGAAACTTCGGATTTGATTCTTTCATTGTGCCTGCGTTGATTTCCAGAATCTGCAAAATGAGGATATAATTAGGTTCATTATTATGAATCATGCGCACGTTAATAAACAAAAAATGAATGTAAAGTTATAAAGTTTGTGCCAAGCAACGCTGAACAAATGAATTGAGCGTAATAATCAAGTTGATATTACTACTCCTCTTTTTCTTCTATTCAGGGCACAATTTAGAAAATATAGAAAACCAGTAGAAAATTATTGGTTCAATAGACAAAGAATAGGATCTTTTCCTTCGTATTCAAAAATTGGTGGCCCTGAAAAGGTCCGATTTTTATGGGGTTCTGAAAAGAACCGATGAATTATTCCAACATTGATGAGTAGAAGCATGGAACTCCTAGGTCCTTGGGTCCCATCTGCTTCTGTTTCTTCGTCTTGCAGCTGGCTGATCGGTGGTATCGTTTTTCTCCGGTCTTACTATAATGGATCGAACCCTCGACGTTGAAAGGTGATAAACTGGAGATGCACACCCTGGGTGTTTCCGAAAATGCGGCTCCTGTGATGAGCACTTCTCCTTACTGAAAATGACACGAGATACCGAGGGTCTCGCGTCGATAACACCGCTGACAGGCTCGGAATCACGTGGCGCTTTGAGCTCTCCCCTTGTACCGCTGTCCCGTAGAATCCGAACTCGAGGCGTGAAGCGGGTGTTTTCGATAACGCGGGAACCCGCTTTTTCGGGAGTGATTTCCGATGGAGAGGCGTAGAGGCTGATTTGATCGTCCGCGTCCGAGACGTCGCTCGTTTCTGCCGCATACGGGTTCTTAATGGGGGTAGAGTTGTAACCTGGGAACTCCGGGTCATAGACGGCATCAGCCGTGGAAGGGCCCGTGTCGGATTTCGGAGGCGGGCTGCAAGAGAGGCTGTCCGGATCGGCTGGCCGAAAATAGGACGTTTCCCGGATGAGATACTCAGCGAGTTCGTCGAAAGTGTCAATTTTCAACGCTGTGGGACTCAGTGGAGATGAAGATCGGGAAGACGAAACGGCTTTATCTGCATATGGTTGGGGGGAGCCATCCAATTTGGCTAATATTTCACTCACAAATACTTTTGGGTGATGTTGGATAGTCACTAGGGGCTCGGACCCCACTTTTCGGTCTCGATGGTAGGGGGAGGGGACACGTATTGTGACGCCCGGGGGTGCACTTGCCTGGGCGGCCAACGCGGCCTTCCGCTTCGCGGCGATGCGTCTTCGCAAACTGGGCCGATTCCTAGTTTCACGGCTGGGATTTTTTCTCGGCATGAGTCAGAGTCTCTTCTTCAGAAATAAAAAAAAAGGAACACCAAAAAGCTTATCCGCTGCGGATAGCACACTGAAAAAGTCCCTCACACAGGAGACATTCGATTACCGTATAACACCAAAAAAAAGGTGATGTCATATGTGTGGGGGAACCTCCGGAGACAGGGGCGTAATTGTGGCATCCTGGAACGTTGCAGTGAGTTGGGGGGCTGAGGTGAGCGTACGAGGTCGTGAACTGGTTACACACTGACGCGTTGACCGGGGGGTGTACTGATGCACTGGGGAGACTTGCACTCCTTGATGATGATGGGTTTCGGGGAGTGGTTACTCGTTCGCTACTTGTAGCTCGCGCACTAGAACACTGGGGGGTTGGGAAGACCCCTTCATTAGCCGCTTTATGCTTTGCTGGAATCGATTGGGCGTGGTCCTCCTCCTCCCTCTAAAATGTGTTTGCCGCTATACGACGCTTGGTCGCTAGCCTTCTACGAAGGTTGGGGCGACACCTCTTTTTTTCAGAAGCTTTGACATCCATGAGACCTCAATCCGTCCAAGGGATTCCTAAGTGAGTCGCTCAACTGTATGCTTTCTCCACCGGAACAGGAAATGACAGCAAAAATAGCAGTTCCGTTTTTAATCGAAAAAAGCAACGCTCAGTTGTGTCGCAACCTGAAAAGGATCGTGTTACCCTTTTCCCAGCCTCTCAGAAATGTAAGCTGAGAACCGTTACCTAAATGGCCGCGCCAACGCCGGTACAGAAAAGTAATTTTAAATTTTGCACCAAAATTTTAATATAATTAAATAAATATAATATAATTGAATAAAAAATTTTAAATAACACCGCACCAAACATGGTGTCTGCCCCTGTTAGCTAGATTACCCTCTTAGTATAACATTCAACTCACAAACCCAACTCAACCATTATACTCATCAAAACTCAGAAAAACAAGAAACAGAGGAATGACGCCTACCTTGATTCCAGAATCCACGAGTTCTCCTTTGGTCAATTCAACGCCAGTCCGGCGTTGTAGGACGTCATTTTCCTCCTTACCTTACAACTCCAGGTATATACTCTAACCTACTAGGTAATAATCCTTTACATTTGTTTAATTTCAAATTCACTAAAATAAGCTATCTGGTACTATTATTCTCACAATTTTTTACGACAAATTCATTCTCATTCATGTAAACCGGCTTCATTGTTTGCTTATGAATGGGGCCTATTATTAGGTAGCCCATTATTTGAATATTTCTTATAAGATTAGTCATACAAACAGCACACTTCTTTGGCTTTTCAGTGATATTTGATGTGATGAGTAGATGCTCATGAAGGTTGGTTAGAGCAGTAATTTTTGTCTCATTATCAAACACGATTTGTACAAAAGTCTTTGTCTTGGCCGATTCCTAACATTTGTTCGGATATTTTGTGATAACCTGTGTACACTGCGAGCTTGTCCACGTTTGTTCTAAGATATCTTGTACACTACATGCTGTGTCTATGCACACCCTGTTTGAATTTTTACTGTATGAAAAAGTACTGTAAATATTTTCAGCACGTAACTTATGAGAATAATCAATGTTATTATCGTCTAGCATTGACCTTATTAGTTTGAACAGTAGGGCAGAATCCTTCTAAACGATTGATCTGAATTCTGGACTGTAGCAGTGTGCACAGGCTGCCAATTGTAGGACAGAGTCGATGGGGCAGGTGTTCGATAAAGTTATTGTTTAGCCTTCAATTTCAGTAGGCTAAACGCACTGTCAATGTCCGTTTTTGAGCAAAAGAGGACGGCTTTTTTCCTTACGCAAAGGATTGAAGTGCGGCATTTTTTAATGTTGAAATTGATTTCCTGTGGACGGCGAACCCAGTCCTCTCCAGTTCTGATAAGAACTGTACTCTAGCAAACGCTTCTTGTCTTCTTCATTCCTGGAATTGCAGGACATGCACAGGACTTCATTGTTCCACACCTCAAAGCAGCCTGGATCCGTGATTCCAAACTCATATTCCCAGTAACTGATTTTGTGCGGGTTATGAATTACCCCGTCACAATACGCATTGTTACATACTTTGGAAATGTCATGTCAGAGAGTGTACATGAACAGCCTTACTGTGACTTCATGAAAATCAGGGATATCCTTTGTTTGTCATCGTGTAAGTCATTAAACATTTCCCAGATCTTAGTTGAGCGGCGACAGTAGGCAACGTAATGTACCAATCCACCAACAGGATTATCCTGGAATTCTGTAATACCACGAAGGTAATGTTTTTTATCCTGGAATTTTACTTCGACAGGTATGTCGGACAATTTGAGGCGCAGTGACGGCTTCATTGTTTGCTTATGAATGGGGCCTATTATTAGGTAGCCCATTATTTGAATATTTTTATAAGATTATTCATACAAAAAGCGCACTTCTTTGGCTTTTCAGTGATATTTGATGTGATGAGTAGATGCTCATGAAGGTTGGTTAGAGCAGTAATTTTTGTCTCATTATCAAACACGATTTGTACAAAAGTCTTTATCTTGGCCGATTCCTAACATTTGTTCGGACATTTTGTGATAACCTGTGTACACTGCGAGCTTGTGCATGTTTGTTCTAAGATATCTTGTACACTGCATGCTGTGTCTATGCACACCCTGTTTGAATTTTTACTGTATAAAAAAGTGCTGTAAATAATTTCAGCACGTAACTTATGAGAATAATCAATGTTATTATCGTCTACCATTGACCTTATTAGTTTGAACAGTAGAGCAGAATCCTTCTGAACGACTGATCGGAATTCTGGACTGTCGCAGTGTGCACAGGCTGCCAATTGTAGGACAGATTCGATGGGGCAGGTGCTCGATAAAGTTATTGTTTAGCCTTCAATTTCAGTAGGCTGAACGCACTGTCGATGTCCGTTTTTTGGAAAAGAGGACGGCTTTTTTCCTTAAGCAAAGGATTTAAGTGCGGCATTTTTTTATGTTGAAATTGATTTCCTGTGGACGGCGAACCCAGTCCTCTCCAGTTCTCATAAGAACTGTACTCTAGCAAACGCTTCTTGTCTTCTTCATTCCTGGAATTGCAGGACATGCACAGGACTTCATTGTTCCACACCTCAAAGCAGCCTGGATCCGTGATTCCAAACTCATATTCCCAGTAACTGATTTTGTGCAGGTTATGAATTACCCCGTCACAATACGCATTGTTACATACTTTGGAAATGTCATGTCAGAGAGTGTACATGAACAGACTTACTGTGACTTCATGAAAATCAGGGATATTCGTTTGTTTGTCATTGTGTAAGCCATTAAACATTTCCCAGATCTTAGTTGAGCGGCGACAGTAGGCAACGTAATGTCCCAATCCACCAGCAGGATTATCGTGCAATTCTGTAATACCACGAAGGTAATATTTTTTATCCTGGAATTTTACTTCGACAGGTATGTCGGACAATTTGAGGCGCAGTGACGGCTTCATTGTTTGCTTATGAATGGGGCCTATTATTAGGTAGCCCATTATTTGAGTATTTTTCATAAGATTATTCATACAAACAGCGCACTTCTTTGGCTTTTCAGTGATATTTGATGTGATGAGTAGATGCTCATGAACGTTGGTTAGAGCAGTAATTTTTGTCTCATTATCAAACACGATTTGTACTAAAGTCTTTGTCTTGGCCGATTCCTAACATTTGTTCGGACATTTTGTGATAACCTGTATACACTGCGAGCTTGTCCACGTTTGTTCTAAGATATCTTGTACACTGCATGCTGTGTCTATGCACACCCTGTTTGAATTTTTACTGTATGAAAAAGTGCTGTAAATAATTTCAGCACGTAACTTACGAGAATACTCAATGTTATCATCGTCTACCATTGACCTTATTAGTTTGAACAGTAGGGCAGAATCCTTCTGAACGATTGATCTGAATTCTGGACTGTCGCAGTGTGCACAGGCTGCCAATTGTAGGACAGATTCGATGGGGCAGGTGTTCGATAAAGTTATTGTTTAGCCTTCAATTTCAGTAGGCTGAACGCACTGTCGATGTCCGTTTTTTGCAAAAGAGGACGGCTTTCTTCCTTACGCAAAGGATTTAAGTGCGGCATTTTTTTATGTTGAAATTGATTTCCTGTGGACGGCGAACCCAGTCCTCTCCAGTTCTCATAAGAATTGTACTCTAGCAAACGCTTCTTGTCTTCTTCATTCCTGGAATTGCAGGACATGCACAGGACTTCATTGTTCCACACCTCAAAGCAGCCTGGACGGTTATGCATTGCGGAATCGCATCCATAACATTTAAGCTCCCCTCTTGTTGATAATTTTTCTTGGCACGATGAACATGTTGGTGAGTGTTCTAAAATAGAATTTTTTATCGTCAAGTCTGCACCGAAATTCAAATTTTTATTTAGGCCATATATTTAAAGAATCACGAATGATACTAGATTAATGTTCAAACATATATTAACACCGAAATTTAAGAAAAGTAAAATATCAAGACCTGAAAGTGGCAGAAAGGAAAGAATATAGGATGATGTAATATCAATGATTGTAATATCATGGAAATTCATTTACCAAGTGCTTTAGTACGAGTTTATAACAGTTATAATTACTAGTTTTCTACTAAATAGTAGACAAATCCTACTGATTCAGTGAAAAGCGTTTTAATTTGTGACTTATATATTTGGTCATTAAATTAACCAAAAATAAATTAGTGAAATAATTCAAATACTAGGATGTGTCTGGGCATAAAGAATTCTAGAGAGTTATTTAGTAATTATTTTGTCTATAATGATCCCAAAATTCAGATACATACTATAACCTGCATTTTGCCGATTATTTTTATTTCACTAATTTTTACTCTGGTCTTTAATTCAAGGTGGACTCAGAATGAGTGCCCCAGTTGCCTAAAGGGCTCCAGATAGTTTTCCTACATTAAAAATACCAAAATGATAAAGGACCTTTAATTCTTCCTGTACGTTAGAATTCACTATATCTTATTTTTTTAACTGACTTGCCCGATAGCTCCAGTAAAGTGGGCCCGTAAGGAGTAACGCAGAGGGCTAGAATAAATTCGATTCACACTCTGTTCATTTCACTTTAACTATAATTCACTCATGTCAGTATTCAGATCAAAGATTACAAAGCAAATAATTACAATGAGTGGGCCTTCGCCCCACTCAGCCAGAGTTATTGTCGGGAAACGCCGACAAGTTATACCGCATGACAAGTAACGCCATTTTGACCGCGACAAAAACTTCCTTTATATAGAGTGGTCCGAGTGATCACTTAACGTTTAGTATGTTAAAATTTAAGGTATGGAGTAATACCGCTCTAGCGGGGGTCCATGCTGACCCAGAAAATACATGAAAATTTAAATAGCAATTTGTTTTAGCACGAGTCAAGAATCATGACCTTGCTCGAGGTCAGCAACTAACAAATTTCAACGGCATGTATCTACCAATTCGACACACGACGTTGAAACGCGACAAGTTAACCTCATTAATTGAGAATATAAAGCGGGAACCCACCTGGCAGCGTCCGTCCTCCTCAATGTTGTCCTCTCATTTTTCCTCTCTTTGGTTACTTTAATTTTCTCTTTAATATCAAAAATCCTGCCCTTTAGTCGCCGCGAGGTACTTTCGCACATACCTATACAGTGGCAATAAACACAGACGAACCGAGTGAAAAAATCGTTTTTACATAAGGCTCAATGTGGGGTTTGGCCCGTTTGTTCGCTCTATACCTCTCGAGTTAGGACCTTGACTGACTTTGATGAATTTTTAAAAAATGAAAAAAATGATCATAAGTTTTTTTGGCTCACACCCTCGAAACGGCGTTTGGTTGAGGAGTTCAAAAATGTGTAAAAGTTAACTTCGAAAAATTTGTGGGATAGCCCCTTTTGTTCCCCGACCCTTCAGTTGACAAAGTTGACAGAGCCTGTTCAGGAGCTGCGTCTTTCCTGGTGGTCCTCGTTCACGAAGGTCAGTGCCCATCCCCCTGAAATTTGACTCGTCTATACATAATCGCAACGTCGGTGATACAGATCTATTCATAATTGATGAATTTAAATTTGAAATTGACTGACAACTATAATTTCAAGAATGATGAAAGTTGTGTAATTGACGATGATGTCCAAGATGTTAGGTCTCAGCATGACGTGTACGGTATTTTTATTTAATTTTGTTCGCTCCTGACACACTCTTAACACACGCTAAACTCTAATTTTTCTCTAAAATTACTATGTTGCTCAAAAAAGCTAGCATGTGGAATATTAATTCGATGATTGAAAAACGTGGTGCGCGAAATTACCCTCTTCGTGCTGTTTAGTCTAAAAAAGGCACCTGTAAGTTTTGGTGTCAGAAGTGGGATATCATTAATTTGTGCTGGGAAACAGGCATGGTACACATATTATCACATAATGATTTGTTTCTAATTAAAATTTTTATTTTCAGGTATGTAACCAGACCATAGATGAAACCAAACAAACAGTTTTCACAACAGTAATTCAGTTAAAATACGATTTCAAATGTGATGAGCTCTTTCTCACTCCGTGTATATTAATACACACTCCTGATTGAAAATTAAACACTTTAAACTATCGGGTTTACTTTACTCAATCTAATTGGACTTTTTTGTTATAAAGAAGTATTTTGATTTATTAATTTTGAATAGTGTTTCGGATAGTTCTGAAAATATCCTAGTGGACTGAAAGAGAGTGATGAGACACAATGACGATAAACCTGTACTTTATTAATTCGCAAGACTTAAAATAATCTTACAATTCAGTAGGAAATTAATGACAATTGACTTAGAAACGCCGCTGGAAATACGACACAGAAAAATCCGCCCCAATGTGTGTGAATTACCAGGATAAGGCAGCATGACACGCTTCTCTCCTAGGAAGTTAGAGTGTCTTCACAAAGACCTCAGATGATCAAGATTTATGAGCATGAAAATCTAACCCTTTTTTATTTGAATATTTCAGAGCGTGGACAAGATGTCTTCTTTAGTAAAATTAAACCACTGATCCTAATCAGCGAGATAATCAGCAATATTGAAAGTTTATCAATATATTGTCAACAGGAACGTTCCAGTCAGGCGCGATACGTATGGGCATATTTGAATACAATTAATTGATGGTTTTCCACATATTACAAAAATATCTCTGATGAATATAATTCAGAATCTTCAATAACAATTACCATATACAATTATTGACATCAAATTTTCTGATTTGAACAAAAGACGAATGTTATAAGTAACAAATGTTTTGATTGTAACACAGGGGTCAAGCACACGACAATTCACTTAGAGGTCGTGCAGAAATTACGTAACATTTCTTTGGGGGGAGGGGGGGTCTAGCTTAGTGTTACATAATGGTGAAAAACTACATACACTGTAAAAAAAGTGGTTGAAAATTGCAAATCGGTTTGTAAACGTTTTACTATGATTCATGCGGTAATTCTACAAGTTTATTGTGAACTTGCAGTGATTAACAGTGCAATTTCACAATATTTGTATCAATTTTACCGTAAAAGTGTAATATTACCACATTAATCAGTGGACATAAAAATACCAGTGATTAACGTGGTAAATTTCAACCATATTATAACAGATATTATCATGCACTTTTACCAGGTTTCTTTAAAATCACAAAATGTACTGTAATCCAATTCACATGGAAAGTGTAAAAAAGCAGAACGATGGAAATTTTACCAGAATTTTGTAATTCCACTGTTAACCGCTCGTTGGCGAGCTGTTAACGCTGCGGAGAAAAACAAATTGGCGCGGCCGGTGTCACTCGACAACAACGCGTTACCGTGCGTGTTTTTTTATGTATAAAATACTTTAATATATTCTTTGAGTTTTCTATAACTACGCACGTAGGCTAATACTGATATTTGGTATATAAGGTGAGTAGAAAAAGTTCCTGCTTGAGTGTCGTATTTGTGTAGAAATAGAGAAAAAACGTCCTTTAGACAAAAACTGAAACTATACTGTTTATACATGGTCTTCTTCAATTAAACAGTTATAATATTATATCAATTTTGAGGTTACGTATCTCTTTGTCTCGAGATTTCTCCTTAATTTTCATTGATTGTTTTGTGCGTCATATGAAGCATAGCTTTTTGCAAAAGAAAAACATGTAGTAAATGACATTTGCCGTAGAGGTTACTTTCCCGTACATGCAGGTTCACCTAGCGCATGCGCAATGAAACATGCCTTCTCCGTTTTACACTGACAGTTGAATTTTGCAAGAGGAACGTAAAATTACAATATCTGAAAGTGACGTTACGAGAATTTTCCTTTCTGCATGTGATTTTAAAGTATCACATTAATTTTCAACTATTGCAGTGAAATTACCACGTTAATCACTGGTATTTTTATGTCCACTGATTAATGCGGTAATTTTCAACCATTTTTTTTACAGTGTAGTCATTGTGATTGATAATAATCATTATAACTGATAAAATACCCAGAAGAAATTCAAAGATTCAAGGAGAGAGAAAAATTAAGTTTCATACCAATTCTCCGCTAAAGTGTAACTCGCATTGCAAAGTATTAATGAACTGGTTAAATTTAATTTCATTATGAACCAGAAAATTTTTATTTTTTTGAAACTAGAATGCAACGAAAGGCCTCAAATTTCCACCCTGTTTCAATTGTCTTGCTGTTGTGGCTTATGTCCTTACCATGAGTCATAAAATTTGTAAAAAAAATCAGAAAATTAATCATTTGTTTTTAAAATTCGAAACCTGGCAAGCAATGATAGGATTCAAAACATCACTTCAATTAAGCTTTGTTAAGGAACCATATGTCTACCATTCAGATAATTTAGTTATGGATTTTTTCAATGGATGGATTTGCTTAAGTAATATTCGGGTTAAGTTAACTTTGTTAGTTGTCATTAACAGTGACGGTAATTTATTTGTTGTATCATTGGAACTTGTGAAATACTTCTATTGGTCAATTGGTTCAGTAACTTTCATTAATAGATGATTAACTATTTTTGCTATTATTATCTTCACCATCGTTAGTAACGAAACTATCCATAGTAAATTTAATACTAGCAATGATCAATCGCACTATTACATCTTGATATCGATTGCTGAGATACTGATAAAGTCTAACTTGCTAAAGTCTACAAGCGAGTATTTGTTTTTATCTTAGCAGCTGAACGAGACCTCCAGCAGATAAGTATTTTGACAGGTGAGAATAGCATGCTCAGACATTAAAAAAAAAAATTATTATGGAGTTTCGCAAAATGTGATTTATAATTGTACATATAATTTACAACTATAAATATAATTTAGCGGACATTAGAACCACTAAACGAATCTCGCATCAAATTTCGGTATGACCACCATTTTGGAAATATACATAGGACGAGCTTTCTTACTCCTGTTTTATGTACAACTTAATTTTTGCACGGTCAAACTGCGATTGTTACGTGATCTTTCGTCCGCCCGACATTGAAATTCGCACTTGCAAACTATGAAAATTCAAAAATGCAAAATTTGTCAAACTTGCCATTTTTTCACAAAGAATTGCAACAAAAACAATTTTCATCGGCTCTAATTATTTTCTTTTAAATTTTGCTATGAGTATTAAAAAAAAATCGAAATCGATAAAGAATTGTCGGCTATAGGCTATTTTGGAACAAATTTTGACTTTTTGCCCCACTGTGCATCGGGCCTAATCAGGACTAGATTGTATATGTTGTAGAAAGAGTATCTGTTCAGCAGTACTTTGCTCGGAGTGTTTCGTTCTTGACATATTCGTTATAATATGATTTCCAAAAAAGTTACATTATTTGAAAATGTGATAAATTGAAGGTTTTTGGATGCCTCCTTTTATATATAACTTTCAAATGAACGAAATGTATTTCCCCACTACTATTTTATCTAGAAATGTTTTTCCCGCGGCAAATAAAACTATGCATTATAAGTTTTACCAAAACTCAGTCTAATTTTGTTTTTTTTTTGTCTTTATTTGAACGTCCCGAATTTCAAGTACATGAGGATATTTTTGACTAGTGTATAAGTCAAATTTTTGACGTTCCAGACTTTTTTCATCTACGATTCTATCTTTGTTAAAGATGTTTTACAAACTTTTTTAAAGCAATAAATACATATCACATTTTTAGTTGGTTGTATTAGTATGTATTTTTTCGATACTAGCAATTTATTTGTGTCACCCTACAAATTTTACTTTGTGTTACAAATAATTTGAATGATTATGATTGATTGCCGTATCACCACTTAGTATTGTTCTCATTATCGATTAGAATTATATTAAATGCTTAAATATTGAGCATCATAAATTGTAAAAACGCGACATCACTACCAGCTTTGGTTAATAACCAATTCTCAAGTTTTAAGCCATTTGCTTACGTTTTAAAGATGACAACTTTTGTCGCCAAGCTTATATTCGATTTTGTATCAAAATCTTCATTGTAAAACGTTATTTTTGTATTAAGACGCGGGAAGAAATGGAAAAACAACCTTAGAAAATAAAGCGAATAAACTTGAGTTGCCATTAACTAGTCGAATACAGAGCAGAAAACCGCAGATCTGGACCGATTTCCACCAAATAATAGAACAAGGCATATGATACTAGGTTCTCGGATTTCTGAAAGCTGAAATATTAAAAGTTGTCAACTGCACCTTACCTTCCCTAATATCAAAGAGGAAGTTACTATCTCGACAAGGCAGGGTATCGAAAATCAACAACTACACCGTCTTTTAGTGTCCCAGAGTAATACTAATGATTACCCAGACCAAAAAACTGGACTGTCTGAAATGGATAATCACACTATCCTTAAGATTATGGAAGGTTCGAATCGTGAGGAACAGGCGTGCTAAAGAGAACTATATCCCTACTTTAACACCCATAGAGAGAGATACTAAAGGTTCGAATTTACAAGCTGTTGTTTCGAAGGTCGACAATTACCCATCATCCTCTACATTCAGAAGAAAGAAGGATCCTACTAGAGTCCCAATGATCGTCGAGCTGCATTGTCAAAAGTCGAGTCTTCACTCCAACTTTAAGGACGAAGACACTATGAAGAGGTATCTTTAAAAACTGGGGAACCGAGAGTCGATAAGTACACACTATCAATTCAAGGGGCATACAATCAAATACCAGGAGAGGTGCATCATTCTTCGTCATCTGCAAGTTTTCAGTATGCATCGGCCTTCCAGTTGATTTCTTCGTTATTGAAGACTATGTACCAAGTATTGATCATTGCCTATCGGAAATCTGTTTATGGAGGCTCCTTCTAACAACTCGTCACACTCCGCCATACGATTCCTTGGGAAAAGAGCATCAGCCATAGTTTTCATCCACTCAAACGCCATACATTTTCTCCATCTACTTTGGTGGTTTTGCATTGGCTGTCATCTGGGTGCACCATACATCTGGGTCATTCCACCAGCATTTGTACGAACATTCCAGTTTGTCCTAATTCGGTGAGTTCTCATTAATTATCTTCTAATACCTCCTTACTTGAAACCATTAGTGAAACATATTTTGATTAGTTGGCTGTTTCAATCGAGCAACAACTATAAAAACAAAGTACTGGTGCAAACTCCAACCAGTGACTTACGAGTTTCATTCTTTTCAGAACGGATCCCCTTTCAATATATTGGATCTACTGATCCTCCCGAACGCCATAAATTTTCTGTATGTTTTTGGAAGTTTTCCGTTGGCTCTGATTTGAATAGAACATACATCTGGGTCATTCAAGCAGAATTAGTACGAGCCTTCCAGTATATCGAAATTCAGTAAGTTCTCCTTACTTGCCTCCCAATACCTGTTATCTTCTTGAAACACCTAGTATTAGGTGTATAACTTAATTTTTACCTTTTTTCCAAACTTATATTTTATATTCTAAAATATAGAAATACGAGATCAATCTTCGATATATTGTCCATTGTTTTTGATGACCTTACGCCACCACGGATGCTATCGCGGAAGAAACTTGGAGTCTTCGAGCCGATAAAACCATCGACGAATTTTCGAACATCGTCCAGAATTTGGGATCACCTATCTGCCAAAGCGTGTTGCATTGGCTGGAACAGGTGACAACCGTATGGGTCCAATTCTGGTGAATATTTCGCGTGCTCGAGAACTTCCCAGCCCAAGTTTGAAATGGTTTGCTGAATTAGGCGAGCAACATGAGCTCGAACGTTGTCTGAGAGCAGCATAATTTTTCGCCGCATAATTTTTCGGCTCCATGATAACGCTTGACCTCATGTTGCTCGCGCGACTAAGCAAACCATTTTAAACTGGGAATTTCTCCAGCACGCGGCATATTCTCCACACTTGGCCCCATCCGATTATCACCTGTTCCAGTCAGTGCAACACGCTTTGGTAGATAGGCGATCCCAAACTCTGGACGATGTTCGAAAATTCATCGATGACTTTATCGGCTCAAAGACTTCAAGTTTCTTCCGCGGTGGCATCCGTGGTGGCGTAAGGTCATCAAAAACAATGGACAATATTTCCACGATTTATCTGATATTCATATATTTCATAATAGGAAATATTAGTTTTTTTGTAAAAAAGGTAAAAATTAAGTTATACACCTAATAAATTACGTTTGGATTTGTTAGTTGTTTCGCAGGAAGAGCAGCCATGAAAACGAATTACTGACTAGTTTTTTTCTTTTCAGAACGAATCCACATTCAATTCTTTGTGACACAAACATCATCCATGGGTTCATTTACTCTTCTCGAACGTCATGAATTTCATCTGTCTACTTGGGAGGTTTTGAATTGGTTCTGATCTGGGTGCTATATACATATGGTTCATTGAGCTAGCATTAGTACGAGCCTTCCGTTATTTCAAAATTCGGTAAGTTCTTAATTATCTCCAAATACCTGTTGTCTACTTGAAACACCTAGTCAAACACATTCGAATTTGCGAGTCGTTTCAATGGAGCAACAACCATGAAAACAAATTACTAATCCAAACCACTACGACTACTCACTCACGAGTTTTATTCTTTTCAGACTGGATCCGTTTTTAACTCCTGATGACCAAAACATCATTCATGGGTTTCTATTCATCCTCCCGAACGTCATGAATTTCCTCTATCTACTTGGGACGTTTTGAATTGGGTCTGATCTGGGTGCAACATACGGCTGGGTCATTCAACTAGCATTAGTACGGGCCTTCAACTTTATCGAAATTCGGTTAGTTTTCCTGAATTGTCTCTTAATAGCTAGCTGTTTCAACGGAGCAAAACCCATGAAAACAAATTATTAATCCAAACTCCCACCATTCACTGACGACTTTTATTCTTTTCAGAGTAAATTTTTGTTTAACTCATTCGGACTAGAACATCATCCATGGGTCTTCTATTTATCCCCCCGAACGCCATAAATTTTCTCTATCCACTTGAGAGATTTTGCGTTGGCTCTGTTCTTAGTGCAACTTACGTCTGGTTCATTCAACTAGCTTTAATGCAAACCTTGCACTTCATAAAAATTCGGTAAGTTCTCCTTAAAAAACTACCAATGCTTTTCTACTTCAAAAACCTAGTCAAAGGCTTTTGAATTTGATAGCTGTAGAAACGGAGCTACAGCCATGAAAACAAATTAATAATTCACACTCCCTTTCGTCACTTATAAGTTTTATTTTTTTCAGAACGGACTTATATTCAAAGACAGAATCCATTTCGTCCAGCTCTCTTTTATGTCTCTTTCAAACACAAACCGAAATCTCCAGGAGTTTATTTAAAGTATAGTTTTTATTCAATTGTTGCCATACAATACATAGACAGCGAAAAAAGATTGATGATATCTTAATGCCTATAAAAAATATTTATCAAAACGCAATTTTAATTGTTCAGAAAACACTATTCTTCATTTATTTTAAGAAGTAATTTTCTGTCTTTCTGTTCGCCTATTCATCGGTTCATGCATTGCAATTGTCTTCGTTAGATATTGAATGTAATAGATTAAGGTTTCTGTCTCTCTTCGATTTGTTGAAACGAAAAAGCACCAACTCCTTGGGGTCAGTTTAATAGGTTATAATTGCGAGCATACAGTTTGAAATTTCTTTGTTCTGAGTGGTCAAGAAGTTTCGAATTGCTCATGTAAATTATGTTTGACACACGAGGACCTTTCAAGTTCCATTCTGTAAGATATTATTCGAAGGCCAAGGAGCAAGTGCGTTTTTTCTCTTCCAAAACATAATCTCAATTATAATCTAGAATTAAATTCTAATTCTACCCTTCATTTTGCATCTGACAATTTAACCTCAGTTGGAATCTGAAATCAAGTTGAATTTGAACATTATATCGACACGATGAAGTGATAAGGTTCTATCTCTGATGAGTGAATAGAAATAAACTTCATTTTTTGAGAGCGCTGACGTACACATCCAATTTATATGTCAATTTGCTTGTTCTAGAAATTTAGCTGTAAAGCTAACGCCATTCTATCCGGACACCCGAGATAGAACCTTGTCACTTACACATGGCGATACATACATCTTTAACCCAAACTAAATAATTTACTGAAAATAGATAAAAAATATGTCACCGAAATAGGGGATGTGTGTTGAATCGATAGAATAATCTAAAAATGCAACAGCTGTCAGAAAATGCAACTCTTTCATTGGTTGTGTAATTGTTAGGTTACTGGAATAAATAATTACACGTATAAACATAATTATCAATTTTTAATCATAATTTTATTATTCATTTTTTAGTTCTATTATTGTTTTTGAAATTAGGTACAAGAAATTTCTAATATGAAGAAATCATGATTAAAAACTAAATATTAAATAATTTTTAAATTATATGCATAACGTAATAAATTCTTCAATTTGAAAGTACTAATTATACTTGAGAAAAACTAAGAACTTGACGCAAGTTCAAAATAATAGTAAAATATATGAATAAGAATAACCTAGGAGTGTGTGCATATATGTTAATGACCAAACAAATATAGTTAAGCTAGTAAGTAAAGTTCATACTCCTGAAAAGACAAGAGACGAGACAATGCGATCATCGAAAGATTCAGCTGAGCGGATGTATTAGTTAATGAAGTCGCTCACCTCGCAGTGTCGAGATCATCCTACGTGATCTTCTCAAAATGAGTCTTACAAAACTTTTCGTATGTGATCTCAAAATTGTTCGTCCTATCGTCCTATATATATCCTATATATATCCTATCGTCGATATATACCAATCGCGTGCTCCAAGTCTTCGTGAACTCAGTAACGAATCATCAAGTTGTGAACTAAGACCCTTCAGCTGAGACTTTCGGTCGTCGTATGAGTGTATTTCTGGGTAAAGTCCGCAGTGTTATATGTCCGCGAAAAGAACTCAGTGTAGATTCGATAGCTGTTTAGGACCGTGTATGGCACTACAACTAGTGAAAAGTGCTTGTGCATATTTTCACTACCTCTTTCACTTCCAAGTAATTCACAAAAACATCCGGTAAAATTCCTTCGGTGTTTTACCACTCGACAATACAGCTCTCTTTGCTCTTTCAAAGAAGAAATGTAGATGTAAGTTTTTACTGTATTTAATATAACTATTTATCTGTTATCATTTCTAATAAACTTGTCAAATCTAAAATATCTGAATTACACCATTTATTTCAACACTGTAAACGGACACAATCCACGTAGGGCTGATAAGTGACACATAAACCCACAAACAAATAATTAGTCAGGGCTTACCAGCCTGACATAAGGAGCACACTGGTCTCTCTCTTTCGCAACTTTCCATACTACCCTCGCATTTTGCTCGGGACGTGACAAGGATATAAAATTATGATTGTTTCTAATGCTATTCAAAATATTCATTAATTTGGCAATAAGTCTTAGCACCTGACCATAACCAGGCCTCCAAACAGTGCCCCCAATTTGGCTCCCCTGCCGCTCTGCGCATACGTCGCAACAGCAGCCTTATTGGATGTTGATCGCGCGCTCATTTGAAATGGTTAAATATGCAAATCAATTTTTCACAATATTTCATCCCAAAAAAAATATGAATGATTTAAAATTTACATTGGTGAAAAAAGGTATTCCTTCCTTTGAAATTAAAATCAATAATTCATTTGTAAAGAATACAATCAAATAATTATTTCAACTCGCAATCTAAAAGACTATTTTATGATCTGAAAATGATGATTTATTATAAAAAATTGATTCACACATGTTATAGTTCAAAAAATGAGCGCTAATTTCAGCCAATGAGGCTACCGATGCAGTGCAGCCAGGGAGCCGAAGTGGTAGCGCTGCTCCAAAATAATATTTAATGCTTCAATAACATTTCAAGAAAATATAGTCATCATTTTTTGTATCCAAACTTCGAAATTTGAAACTAAATAATTTAAAATCACAATCCTCTAAAGTTGAAACATTCTAAGAATGTTGAAAATGATATAATTTCTAATTGGAGGCTTCAACAATTAAACAATTTCAATATTGCTTTTAAATTAAAGTATTGAGAGATTAACAACTCGCGAATTATCCTGAAGTATCTCGGAAAATCCTGCAGTATTTGAATTGTTCTGAAATATCTTAAATATCCTGAAGTATGTGAAGTATCCTGAAGCACTTTTTAATATCTTGAAGTATGTGAATTATTCTGAAGTACCTTGAAATATCTCAAGGTGGTACAAAAACTTGACTTTCGATTTTTTGTGATAACCCCTCCATTTTGTTCGTTTTCCTGAAGAAAAAATTACGTAATTTTTTTCAACGTTAACCCGTGCCACGGGCTTTCGAAATTAACATGGTGTTTTAAATGGGGAAAACTCAATTTTCAAAAACATGGAAAAAATAAGTACTTGTTATAAATTTTTCGCGAATTAAAGTATTGTCACCTCTTGAGGAGTATTTCAGGGATAATTTGCACCCAATAGCTTTCAATTTGGATACACCCAAAACCATTTAATTCTGCCCGGAAAATGCCCCAAAAATGCAAAATAGTGGTTTTCTATAAAATCCATGTTAAAGGGGTATTCTTTTTTTAAATTTCAACATGAATTATTTGTAATCGATAAGTGACGAGTTTTAATGTATATTTTAAATAGTTTTATATTGTTCCATCAATTTATTATCCCCTGTAAATCGATAAAAGTTGTTATTTGTCGGAATAAATTGTACAAAGTTGATTAATGTCGAGAGTAGTAGTACTTGTTTAACTTATTTGGTAATTATTTCAACAATTTTTATTTGTTCAAACAATTTTTTCTCCCTAAAATCTTAGAAAGTTATTATTTTCTGGAAATAATGTCACAAAGAATGTTGAAAGAATATATTTTTGAAGGATGTTTGGTAATTATTAAAACAATTATGACTTTTTTAAACAATTTTCCCCTTGTCAAGCGTGAAAAATTATTACTGTCTGGAATTAATGACACAATTAAAGGAATTTAAGACTGACATTTTTTTTCTACAGGATATTTATCAATTTTTTAAATAATTTTTATTTGTTTGAACCTCTTTTATTTGTCTAAAAAATTTGTCTCTGTAAATTTTGAAAGTTTATTCTTTTGGGCAATCAATGACACAATTAACTGTAACAACTTCTATGTTCACAGCTCTACACGTAACATTTTAATCCTATACTTGAAAGAAATTTATAATTTAAAAAATTACTTCTCTGTTCCGTTTCATTCATATAATTTAAGAAATATCTACATGCAAATTATTTTCAGTTAACAGATTCTAAAGTATAGTAGTAACGAAAAAAACTATACACTTTAGGAAATATCTACATGTAAATTATTTTCAGTTCACACATTCCAATTATCTACGGGTGTGATTTTAAGGAAAAAAACACTATACTTTACTCAGAGCAGTTGATTTTAATTTTTTTTAGACAAATTATTATTGTTTAAACAATATAGGGTTTTCGTTCTGAGATCAGAAAATACTGTACATTAAGCCACATAGTGTGAGAGATTCTACAAAATCTATAATTTTTTTCACCTTTCCTATAAACAGGGGCAAGTGTTTAAGTAATTGCAAAATATCTTCAGCAAAACAATATTTCTTTCAAAATTAGTCAATTGTGTCATTAATTCCAGAAAAGAATAACGTTTCACAATTTACGGGGAAAACATTGTTTAAAACAATGAAAATTGTTCAAACAAATTAAAATTGTTTACAAAATTTCTGAATATCCTTTAGAAAAAATATTACTCTCAAATCCGTTAATGGGGTTGTTGCACATTTCAAAAAATATATTTTTTTTTCTAGTAAAATTAGAGGAACACAAAAAGTAATGTAACTACGAAAGGAAAGTTTTTTTCAATTAAGTTTAAATATTTTTTTTAATGTTTGAAAACTATAGTTTTTGAATTTTTGCGAGAAGTAGTTTGCAGGAAGTAATTCATTCTGATTAACGTGGTTGTCCGGTTGGTGACGAAATATAATATGGCCGCTAGCGATTAAATGTGTAAACAGTAAACCTAACCCATTGTAAACGTGTTTTAAAAGTAAAAGAAGGGCCTAACAGATTTTTAAATGCCTAGAATTTCACTAAAACCCGACTTTATAAAGTGTGACAGTGCGAAAAGTTTGAATGAAACTTGGTATATCTTTACCGGTTCTTTCAACGGTTTCTGCCAATTTTTTTTTTCACTTATGTGCCCATAGGCAACCTTATAAATATTTGGTTTAGATTATCTTTGCTATTGCAGTTGCAATTAGGTACAAAACATATTTTTAAAGGCTGCCATCATTATACATACTTGTGAAATGTATATATTCCGAATATATGATTGACTAAAATTTGAGGTTATCTTTGGAAACATCTCATTCTCACGCACTTGACTGATATTATTCATGACTATCTTTATCTAGGTTTTATATTTCAAGCAAAAGTGTATTTTTTCAGTGAGATTTGGTTACGACTGGCTGCTGCTTTTCGATAATTTCAAGTAAACAAATATCTCTATTAGAAATTATAAATTGAATTTTCGCAAGCTGTCTGCTAGATACTTCGTTAGTCAATGTATCATTAACCTGATTCGTTCCGCGCTATTTTGGAAGTGACGTTTCAAGGTCACAGAGTTTTTGAATAGGGATTTGGATACTTTTCTTTAAAAATTTTTATTTCGACAATGAAGTATTCAAAAAAATTTCTAAATGCACTAAAATGTTCAGAATGTTATGCAGTATTTAAAAAATATATTACCTAAAATTCATGCAACGACCCCATTGTGTCATTAATTCCGGAAAATAATTACTTTTCTCGCATTACACAGGGAAAAATTATTCGAATAAATGAAAATTGTTTGAATAATCACTAAATATCCTTCAAAAATAGATTGCTCTCAACATTATTTAATTGTGTAATTATTTCCAAAAAATAATCACTTTTTACGATTTTTGACGAAAAAAAATTTTTAAACAAATAATTGTTTAGATAATTACCAAATATCTAAAGAAAAACCACTACTCTATACATTCATCAGCTTTGTGTAATTGATCCTGTAACGGTTGCAATTTACGAAACACCAAATACGAGTAGACAGTTGA